>JAUCNQ010015127.1:0-13827 GCA_032352715.1 Bougainvillia muscus | reverse complement strand
GTATGATTTCTAAAAATTGATGATGACGTTATTTCGGTCTTGGGCTATTGACAATTTCATCCAACAAAAAAGGATGTAAAAAGCTCAGAATATTTATCATCTAAAATTAATTCGAGAATTTGTGGAAAATTCAAAATTCCTTTAACTCGAAGAAATTTGTGACATTAATTTTTTCGAGTTAATAAATCCTTTTAATTATTTTGTCAAACATTTACTCGATTATCAAACGTTAACTCGATTATTATTTAAGCAACAGATTACTCAACACTGTTAAACAGATTTTAAAATTATTCAAAGTATGACGTTAACACAGTGATCCGATATGTCGTGTAATACACAGTGGACTCTCTATAATTTGCACTGTCATGGGGAGGGAATACTCGTTCGAATTATGGAGTATTTGAATTATGGAAAGTTGGTCTATGGAGAGAAACGCTTCACGGGGAATGATACCCTGTTCGAATAAAAGGGTTTTCGAATTATGCAGGTTCGAATTAAAGAATGTCCACTGTAAACCACTGCTTTTATGACAGGGCATGCATTGATAACGGTGTACAAGCACTGAAGCATTTTATATCCTGTATAAATATTGTTAAATAAGTTTCAAAACATGATGTTTAACTGACGTCTTAACGTCGTAACAGTGTCAATTGTATATCTTTGGTTAGAAAAGTGAGCATCATTTGGACTGGAAATCCATATTGGCCGACGTACAGTTCGGATAGGTGTAAATTAACGACTTTGAGTCTGTATCAAATCGTTTTTTCTAAGTAGAAGTCTACTTATCATTTTATTAGTTACTTGTTCAACATCCACAAATATATTGCGTAATTATTACGTAATAATTTGAGAACGTAAAAATGTAAAGAATGTATGAAATAGTTGGTTGGCTAACTGTCTTTGATTTCTCATGTTTGTCTCTCATGTGGTGTCAGTGGTGGATTTAAACTTGATGCAGACAGCATCAAAGCATAAGAACTAGAAAGACAACCTGCAACCGCGTACCCCGGGTCTTCTCGCTTCTTGATAACAAGCGGGAAGACCCTGGGAACGCAATTGCAAGACATGTTCTAACAAATGGACATTACCAGAGGCGGACTCAGAACATGCTTTTGCCTAGTCACAGCACTGAAATGGAGATTCAAAGCATGCTCAAAGTGGTTAATTCTAATAGCTTTCTGTATGAAGATGGGTCTCTTAGACCCATCATCATACAGAAGGCTATTAAGAATTAAAACGTTTAGCTCTTCCTCGTGCTGCTCTGACTAGGGCTGGATCCGCCACTGATTAACATTTTAAAGTCTAATGAGCATTTGTTTAACTGTTTAAACCTCTTTATTTTACTACATTGACTATCTTTATTATATAGAATTTGGAGATGTCTTGGTTATCCAAGTACTTTTAATAAACTATGTCATATAAGCCATGAATAGCTTATTAAAGGATTGAAGTTTTTAAGGTACCGCCTTCATTCCATTTTGATCTTATATCGGATTACAATATTTGTAACTATTTCATTATCCCTAGGTAACCCCCTGAAACGTTTCGAAAAACTTTCAGCTGACAACAGTAAGCGGGAGGGAGTGAAGTATTGCTAATTTTACAAATCTTTTTAAAACTTATATGTTTTTTAACTCCATGTTAGGGACTTAGGAATTGGTAAGAATCGGAAGAAAATTTAGGAAATTTAGGAAGGCGGGACAGAAAGATTTAAAGAGATTTGTGCTTAACTCATTTAGTGTCGGAGATGTAAGTGATTACCAATCATTGTTTGATTTTTGCGACAGAAGTAGCAGAAATTAAACAATGGCTGGTAGTCACAGCGGTCACAGCGGCTTACGACACTGACTGAGTTAATGAATTTTTTTCATAAATTTGATTGTCGGATAGTAAAGTAACCTAGGTTAACGTAGGAAAATCTTTAGGTCAGAACAAAAACATTTTTCTTTGTTATAGCTAGTCTACATTTTTAAGATAATGATTTTTAAGGTTATCATAGAGATTCTGTCGCGAAAATTCTTATCAAAATATAATATCGAGGTTACGTGCGGCCGAATCTACGACAGTAAACGAAGTGTTATTTATTGAACACATAGACTACATGAATTCCATCCTTCAGGATGGATTGAGAGTAGCCTATATGTGCAATGTACATATGCTTTAAAGGCATTTGCTATGGCTAAACTCCGTTATAAGGATAAATACACGGATAAAAAATAGTACGTCTGTCGTTTTTCAAGAAGGGATTTTTCAAAGAAGAAAATCCCAAAGTTTTTGTAATGATTTTCGATGAATTAGCATTAGCATTAACACATCATTCAGAAATCTACATCCACGAGACGTCTACATCCACGAAAATGTCAACGAGAAGGAATGCACTCCCCCCCCCCCCCCTCCCCCTATGTATAAGCCCATCAAAAAAGGCTTACGAAATTTTATAAGCCCATGGCTTATATTCGGAGTTTTACGGTAGTGTAGAGGTTATTTATTTGTGAAATATGGAATATGTGAGTTACACAGAGATGTCGTTATCGTTTGTTCTTAGGTTTGCAGGGGCGTAGCCAAGGGGGGAGCGGTCGGGTTCCCTTTTTGTTGATTAAGCAGTCCTAAGCAAACGCCTTATCTTTAAAAAAAAACTCTCTTACACGACGAGTAACAATGTTAAGGATAAGCAGTTCAAGATTGATGAGAGTGAGTTGGGATCATAACCACCTCCGACCCAGTCTTTGAGATTACGAAAAATATTTTCTCCTTTATAGTGCCAAAGAGCCTTGTTGGTTTAAAATACATATTCTGCTGGTGTAAAACAGCCTTAATTAAAGTTTTAAAAGGAAATAGCATGTTATTTTAAAGCTAGAACACGAGAGCTGGGAAACCCAGCGATCTGAGTGTAGTAAAAACCAAAAGTTTCCTCTCGGCGCCAACCATGGTGCCGCCTCGGGGACAATCCGAATTTACAAAATTACCTGCCCAATATCATCATCATACGACCCCCCTTTTAAAAACTTGGTTACACCCCTGGTTTGATTCCTGAATAAAGTAATTAAACCAAAAAAGGGTTAACGTTCTGTTAACGTAAATTAGAGAGCTTTCTGGATAATTGGTGTTTAATAATGAAGAAGAGTTTACTAAGGGTTCGTCTCAAAAATTCGTTCATGAACTCGCTTTATTCTTATTAATTTTACATCTCAGATGAAGGTCATTGTGCATACTTCGTATGCACAATGACACTTCATCTCAGATGAAAATGAAGCTCTTTATGAAGCGAATTCAAGCGAATGTTTGAGACGAACCCTAAGAAAACACATTACTCCTATTCGATATTTACAACTGTTCTGTCGCAATTTGCAATAATCGTCGCAATTTGTAATAACCATCGCATTTTGTAATACATTTTGTCGCAATTTGTAATAACCATCGCAATTTGTAATAAACTTGTCGCAATTTGTAATAACCGTCGCAATTTGTAATAACTTCGTGTCGCAATTTGTAATAAAATACCCATCACAATTTGTAATAACTTTTGTCGCAATTTTTGTAATAACATGATCTGTGTACAATATGTGTACAACCAATGGGTATTGAACTTTAGTTCTTTCGTTTAAGTATTATTACCTTTTTATAAAAGAAGAAAAACTTACAGGTAGCATAATTAATCAAACCATGGAACTAACAGTAACGCAAGTTTTGTCCAATACTCTTCAAATGTTAGATTTATTTTAACAGGAGGGATAGTTTCTAAAGCAAATATTGGCACCTATGACATCGATGTATTCTCTTACTACTCATACGCATATTGTGTTTGGCTATTCCTTTTGCCCGAGTGCCAGGTTTCAACTTCTAATTCCTACAGGAAACAAAGTCTGCAAACAAAGCGTCTGACGTCTCGTTTGACGTCAATATATTGTCTACTACGCATGCGCTTTTTCAGTTTATTTTGTTTTGGTTAATGTCGTTTACCTGTGTTTTAACTTTCAACGTCTAATTCGTAAATGAAGCATTTTTTTAAGAACATTATGACGTCATTGATGACGTCAATATGTTTTCTATTGCGCATGTGCATTAATTTAAGTTTTCATAGCGTGTATTTTCCTTCTCCAAGTTTCAACTCAATTAGAAACTGTATTTCTCAAAGTAGAGTGTGACGTCATTGATGACGTCGACATTGACAAAGATATGGCGTCATATCACCACACATAATATTCGTCATGACCTTTTGGACCAACTCCGTTATAAATTTGTTAATTGCATAAACTTTACCCTTTATTACAAATTGCGACAAGTTTCTTACAAATTGCGACAGGTCATGTTATTACAAATTGCGACAAAAGTTATTACAAATTGCGATGGGTAGTTTATTACAAATTGCGACAAGTTTATTACAAATTGCGACAGAACAACAACAACATTTTTTGTAAATTTGGATTCATGGTTGAAAAATTAGTAAATCTTGGTCTTCTTAGTTAGGACCTTTACCAGGTGAAACATAATCGAAAATTAACAAATTAAAAATTAAAATATTAGGAAGTGTTTGACCGTAAAGAAATTTAAAGGAGAATTTTACCCCTGTAAAATTGTTTTGAGGGCTAAGCTTGCATAAACATTTTTAAGGTGAAACTCTTCCTAGATCTGTTTTTTTACTGCAGTGTACTCCCGGTAACTCGAACCTCCAAGGGACCAAGGAAAATAGTTCAACTTAACGAATGTTCGTGCATTAGGAAAGGTTGAGTTAAGCATAAAGTTCGAGTTATCAGAGTTACAGTTATCGGATTATACTGTATAACATTTTTTCAAGTGAAACTTTAAACTTGAGAATTTGAATATCGACTTATTTTTAAACGCTAAAACCAAATATGTAAATCATTTTTACTGAAAGTTTAACTTAAAACTTTAAACTAATCAGATAGGCATATTACAATAGTATATGTAATTAGTCTAAAGAAATTAATTAATATTGCATTAATTATCGGATTATTACGGATATTGGTTTTTTAATAACTATCAATGAAGGAGGATAGAGAAAACAAAATTCTGTTTTTACATGGAGAGAACCATAACTAAGTCAAATTTTTTTAGCTATGAAGAAGAGCATTTTCTATTGTTTTAGCTAGCCAAACAATAGAAAATGCTCACCATCATAACTATTATTATTTTAGAATTAGCCAAGTACAAAAATAATAACTTGAATTTACTATAATTGACAACGCAAGATGAGCAAGATTGTACCCAAAACATTTGTCACACTGTAAGAGTTTCTTAACAAATTAATTGTTCAAAAATTGGTTTTAGCATTCGTATGATTTATACCATTAGGGGAAGTGACTCTCCTTGTAGCAACGTTATCTCAACGTTAAACGTTGTAATAACGTTGCTACAACGTTGTTTTAGCGTTGTGTGCCAGCTGCGCTAAGATGTAAATCGAACTCTTAAAGAAACTAATTTTGAAGATGCATCAATTGAGCCTACCCGTTTACCAAGATCTCTGAATGTCATACAGTATACAGTTGAATTTCGATAAGTGGAACCCAGAGGGGACTATCGAAAAAGCTGCAGTTAGTGAATGTTCCACTTATCCGGGGCTCCACTCATCGGGATTCAACTGTAATCATATGCAGATTTTCTTTAAACGTCAAATAATCATATGTAATCCGATATTGATCCGAAACAGATTATCCGATATTCATGCAGTGGAAGTTTTCCGAATACAATCCTCACAACAGTTATATGTTAATTATATGATGCATTTTATTGGTCAACTGTAGGTTGTTAATTGTATAACATCATGTTTTCCTTTAGCCTTCTAATGGCCTATTAATTTCAAATAAATAGTCACAAATCGTTAACCAATCCTGCAGCAAATGCTGTAGAATTGTTTAAGTATGTGTGACCATTTGTGGACAAAATGCATTAAATCATTATATTGCACAACCAGAAGCAATATATCAGAGCATCACGATGGAGATCTAGAGATATAAATTCTTAAAACATTAATGTATGATGAGTTCTCTTAAGAGATCCCTCGCCATAGATTAAAGCTCTAAGAATTAATAACGCTCCGAGTTTCCATTTTCACTGCACAAAGTCCAGCCGCATCCGGACCTTTATACAGTCCGTCTACTCCCGTATTCAGTCCGTATACGTCGGTATTAAGACAGAATGCTCGCATTCTGTCTTAATACGGACGAATACAGACTGAAAATAAGTCCGGATACAGTTGGATTTTGTGCAGTGTTTACTGTTGTGACTAGATTAAACCACGTTCAAACTCCGCCTCTGCATTACCACCTTGTAATCATCGTTTTTTATAGGACTGATGAAGATTGTTCGGTGGAAAATGAAAATGATGCTGAAGTACGAGAAATCAATACAGATGGTGGAAAAGGGTATCTTCGAATCAAAGAAATTCATCCACAATTAAAAAGAGAAGTAACAAGACATAGATTTCCTGGAAAGTGTGGTAAGATGTATAAAGTTTTACAAGGGTGGATCCAGTGGCAGACATAAAAGGAGGATCCACAACACGCTTTAAAATAGTCAAAGAGATTAAAAAAGAGAACAAATCTCAGAGGCGGACTCAGAACATGTTTTTACTTAGTCACAGCATTAAGAGGGATACTCAAAGTCATTGATTTTAATTACTTTATGTATGACAATGGTCGCTAAAGACCCATTGTCATACATAAAGTTATTAAGAATTAAAAATAATTGTGCTCCGTCGTAATGCTCTGACTAGGGATAGATCCGCCACTGAATCTCATTACACTTTAGTGTTTAAACAATTGATCGTAAGCCTTTTAAACGATCATTTGCTCACTAGCTATTTAAAATAATTAGTTTTAATCTCCATCTTGGTGCTCTGACTAGGTATAAATCCGGACTTGGACCTGGACCTAGTCAGAGCAATATGATGGAGAACTAGAACTTTTAATTTTCTATACCTTAATACTGTATGATGGTGTTAAACGCCAAGTAATGTTTTTCTATTTCTAGCACTATTTCAAAAAAACAAGGTGGGTTAAATTTTTAGTTTTAGCGACCATCAGTCAAATTTATAGAATCGTGCCTGTTAAGAAACATCGTCATACAGTAGACAATTAACTTTATTCACAGTTTCTACAAGTGTTTATTGTCAAAATCACCATCTCAAACACTTATTCAATCATTTCATTTTCATATCAGAAGAATCTTTGTATATACAAAGCATCCTAGAGAGAGGTTGAAATCTTAAAATGTAACTTTTCGCGTAGTGAATGCTATTTTGTTGACCTAACACCATTGTATATTGTTTGTAGATTGGTCACGCCACTTAACCCAGCTGGCACACAACGCTAAAACAACGTTGTGTGTCAGCTGGGAACTCATTCAGTGTCATAAACTGATGTACCAATCATTGTTTCATTTCTACTACTCCTGTAGCAGAATCAAACAATGATTGGTAATCACTTACATATTCGGCACTGAATGAGTTAAATATTATTAATGTTTATCACATGATGTTTTTTACAGGTATCGACGTGATTGTGATGCCAGCTACTCCTAGAGCATCTCCCGTGGGTGGCTTAAAACCTAAAGTTATACGAAAACCGCAAGACCTTGATGTAAGAGTTGGTGAAGATGCCGAATTTGAGTGCGTAGTTGAGGATCCTACAAATGTATTTGTTTCATGGTCAAAAGACAATAGACCACTATTTGGATCAGGTCGTATGCTAATAGGATCAAAAGATGATATATTTTTCTTTAAAATTTCAAAAGCAGAAATTGAAGACGAAGCATTATATGAATGTCGTGTTCGGAATGATTATGGAGAAGTTTTACTAGACGTTCAGTTACTCGTAGGTAAGGAATCGGTATGGAAATTCGTATTAATTTTCATTCAGAAGAAGTGTCGTTGTGCGTACTTAGTAGGCACACAGTGGCGGATCCAGCCCTAGTTAGAACAGCACGATGGAGAACTAAACATTTTAATTCTTAATAGCTTTTGTATGATAATGGGTCTTTAAAGACCCATTATCATACAAAAGCAATTAAAAATTAATGAGCTTGAGCACGCTTTCAATCTCCATTCTATTGCTTTGACTAAGTAAAAGCATGTTCTGAGTCCGCCAATGGCACAATGTATGCACTTCTTTTGTGATGAGTACGGTACGATTTGAGATATGAACTTTTACAAGTACATAGAAGAGTGGAATAAACTATGGCAAGTTGATGCGTGAGTCGAATGATTTGACTCAACCTCTTTTGGGTGTTATAATGTTCGTTAGGCCACTTGGATATTCTATTGTATAAGGAAGTTCCGCTTCGGAAAAAATGTATCATATTCAAAATGGCTATTATTTAATATTTTTAGATGAAGACGAAGAAGATGAAGATATTGAAAGACCAGCACAATTTCATAAAAAATTGAAACGTATGTATACAGTAAATGAAGGAGATAGACTTTTACTTGAAGTACACATTGTTGATGATCCCTGTACAACAGTATCATGGTACTATCAAGATCAAAAACTTATAAGTAGTCAAGATATCCTTATTTCTTCTGTAAACAATAAACATTCCTTGTGTATACAAGATGTATTGTTTGATGATGAAGGAAATTATAAATGTGTAATTGCTAACGAATCAGGTGAAGATGAATGTGAAACAGAAGTATTTGTTGAAGAATAATTGGATAGGCTTGAATTTACCTTGAATCAAATGTAAAAGAATGGAGAGCTAGTAAAACAGTTTAATATATGATCATATGATAGATGCAAGTGGTGATGGTCAATTATACACCAGAGGCCACTGCATAAAAAATGATGTTTTACCTTAAGGATTTTACCATACAACCTAGATTTCATCAGGTTGCAGTGGCGGATCCAGCCCTAGTCAGAACAGCACGATGAAGAACTAAACATTTAAATTCTTAATAGCTTTTGTATGATAATGGGTCTTTTGAATGCTGTGACCATGCTGTGACCATAGATTCGCCATTGCACACCTACTGGGAGCTTTAAAATGGAGACTAACATAAGTCAACGTTTATTATTTTAGATATGGTTATTATAATCATAATGACCATTTATTAAACTTAGAATTTTTTGACTTATAGTCTTATCATATAGTAAGTTTAATCATGGGATGCAAAGTTAGGTATTACAGTTTATGAAACAGAAAAATATCTTCACATATATTTGATGCCTGACCAGATGAATTTCATGAACTATAATTTCAAAAGCATTCATCGTCAATATATGATTCCCATAATGTTATGTCATTGTGTTTTGCACTTATAACTGTATTAAGTGAATGGAGGCAGCAATTTGCCACCAAAGCAAAAGCGCTGCATAGAAATCAGTATTTCAAATTTTCACCCTTGACGTAGAATCCAAACATGGGAGTCATCTTCTTCCAAAAGGTTATCCCATAAATGCCTGATGATAACAAAATGGCCGCACACGCTTCAACAAGCCTGAAGCAAAATGATTCAGGGTTGCTTAATTATGTATGACCATGTAATACACATTTGTTCCATAATCCAAAATAGAAGATACGTAAGCTCAACAGTTGTGTTGGATAACTATCTTTTTTGTACAGATAAACAAGAAACGTTCGCAGTGGTCAACATTATTTTTCCACAGTGTTTTGTATTTCATAGTAAACAAACAAGTTCAACAAAAAAAATGAAAGAGGTTCTTTGATCATATGTTCGTACATTATCTAGGGACGGATCTAGCCTTACACGCATAGGCGGATTCAGAACATGTTTTACTTAGTCACAGCAGTAAGAGGGATACTCAAAGTCATTAATTTTAATTACTTTATGTATGACAATTGGTCTCTATAGACCCATTGTCATACATAAAGTTATTAAGAATTAAATATAATTGTGCTCCATCGTAATGCTCTGACTAGTGCTGGATCCGCCAATGGTCACAGTGTAATATAATTGAGATAAGTTTAATGTATGGTATTTTGAGGTCAATCACCATATGTTAAACAATTAAAGCTTAATTCATACTGCATTAAAAATGATGTTTTACTTTAAGAATTTCATCAAACAACCTACAGAAATCTGAAGTAAAACTCCAGATTTCAGTAGGTTGTTTGATGAAATCGTTAATGGTTAACATGACGGTTTATGTTGTGTCATTTGACCATCCATTATACTACAATGACTAGGCTACATCATGTTCAAGATCTGTTTCCTGGAGTGAGAGCATATGCATTGACCTCACATCTTTATTTGTAAATATTTCTTTGAATTGACTTAAACTATTATACGAATTAATTCTTATATCCCCTCCCTCGCAGAAGTTTGGTTACAGCAAGTGAATGTTTCAAACCTATAGTCAAAGCCAGTCAATGGTGACTGGAAACGTCAAATAATCATATGTAATCCGAGATGGATTATCCCAATTTTCCGCGCTCTGTGCCAACAAGTATGCATATTATCAACAATGTGCACACCCAGCTAACGCATGACCAAAATTGATATCTTAAAGGCGTCCCTACGACGTCGCGAAGTCGTAGGGACATCTCGAGGACGTCATTTTTGAAATTGTGTTCGCTGGGCAAGAGCTGGATATTACAGATTCAAAAGTGTATTGCAATCGAACTGATTGTATCAAATACTTATGACTTATCATATGACTCCATCTCCTACAAGGAGTCGTAAAAAAAAAGTAAAAAAACGGTAATGAGCCAAACCTTATTACTAATCAACTTATTATAAATACTTAGATCTTTTGCCTCTCTTTCCCGCAGCTTTATAAACAAAGACGAAGCCATTTGAATAAATAGCTGCACTATTGCTAGATTCAAACCTAGTCAGAGCACCAATAAGGAGACTAAAACTAGTTAATTTTAATAGTTAACAAATGATCGTTAGCCTTCAATTTTTAAACACTGAAAGGCTGAAAGTGTTAATTCTTAATAGCTTAGGGTCCGTCCACAAAATTCGTATCGATATTCGTATCAATTTTCATACAGAAGGAGTGTTTTTGTGCTTACTAAGTAAGCACAAAAACACTCCTTCTGTGATGAAAATGGTCCGTATAACGATACGAATTTTGTGGACGGACCCTTAGGGCCTTATAAGCCCTCTCACTGTATGGTGAGTAATTACAAATTAATGAGAATTAGTTGCCATTTTCCTGCTTCCGCGATGCCTTATTATAATTCTGTCTTCGATATTGAAACGACGACTTTGTTTTAATTGCTGATCAATGCAAAACATTTCTGTTCATGAGAAATCGTAATATTATGTAGTTACAACACGTTGTAACATAGTTAAGAATTATTTCCATTTCAGAATTTAATTGGGTAAAACAAGAAAGAATTTGGTATTTCATTGGAGAATAATGCCGTCTCTTTTTAAGAGCAGTCATTATTCTACAATGAAATACCTATATTTGGTTTTAAGCTGTTTAAAAACACCAAGGAAAATCGTTACTTATTTATTAATTGTTTTCTCGTTGATTAAATGTTTGGAATATGATTGAAATATTCAACTTACGTTAGGGAGTATCTATAATCAACGGTTTTTAATTGGTACCACTTTCACCTTACGGAAGAGTAAGTTTATACATAGTTTCTATATACAAGTGACTCCATTTTGATAATTTCACGAGATAAAATAATGTTTTAGTGAAATGCGAATCACAATAGAGCGCTAAAAGTGTTAATTTACGTGATATTTTAACACTATATGGCATGGCATTTTTTGTACCCCCTATTTGGCATGGGTGGGACAAACCTACCCTCTTCTTTTCTTCTAAATTACAACATGAAACTTGGCAAAGATATTCTTTAGCATAAGTGCATGAAACAAAGGTATTATTTGTGTTCAGGGTCATGTTTGTTTTTTTTTTGATAACGTCATTAAAACCAAAAATGGCAGAACTTATAAAATACTTAAAACAATTATAAACTTTCGTTAAACTTTCATTCCGGACAATAAAAGCAAACAACGCACCACATGTAATGTATCTCAACTAGATTATTATTAAAAAATTGAAAAATAAACCTGCGATAACCCCTTTCCAGTGGCGGATCCAGCCCTAGTCAGAACATTACGATGGAGCACAATTAATTTTAATTCTTGATAACTTTGTGTCTGACAATAGGTCTTTATAGACCCATTGTCATACATAAAGTAATTAAAATTAATGACTTTGAGTATCCCTCTTACTGCTGTGACTAAGCAAAAGCATGTTCTGAGTCCGCCTTTGCTTTCCTTGCTTATATCATGAATTATTTTTGGTCACAAACTCGACGATTCGCAAAAATTAGTGTTCGCGAAATCAAACTTTTTTGGTCTCGCGAAAATTAGTGCGCTTAAGGTACTTTGGCAGAAATGAATATATGTAAGTAAAAAAATTATGAATTAATGGATTTATGTTTTAAATTCTTCTTCCTCGATATTAGTCCACAAATTCGTATGGAAATGTGCATAGGCGGACTCAGAACATGCTTTTACCTAGTCAAAGCAATAGAGTGGAGATTGAAAGCATGCTCAAACTCATTAATTTTTTAAAGACCCATTATCATACAAAAGCTATTAAGAATTAAAACGTTTAGTTCTTCATCGTGCTGTTCTGACTAGGGCTGGATCCGCCACTGATGCGCATCAATTTTCATTCAGAGTATGTGTATTTGTGTGCATAATTTAGTATGCACAAAGACACTTTAATAAAAATTGCACGATTTCCGATATGAATTTTGTAAACATATCGCGAATCATAATCATATGTTCATCGCAGAAGAAATGTCCTTATGCACGAATTTCCAAACGAATTTTGTATAGATAATCTCTTATATTCCAGGGGCGATTTTAAAGCACATAACCACCTAGAGTAGCTGTCTTTAAAGCGCTTCTAAGTTGAGTTAAGTTGTATTCATATGTCTTTAGTAGGGAGTAAACGCCACCTACTTTATTAAAAACCTAGAGTATTACCAAAACGCAATTCTTTTCATTTTCATCTGAGAAGAAATGAACACATAAGGACACATAGTAAGAAAATAGTAAACTGATAAACTGAACTATTATTTCAGATTACATATGATTATTTGACATTTAGAGAAAATCTGGAACACATTTTCTCTAAATGTCAATTGATCATTAGGGACCGTCCACAAAATTCGTATTGTAATACTAACCATTTTCATCACAGAAGAAGTGTTTTTGTGCATACTATGTATGCACAAAAACACTCCTTCTGTATGAAAATTGATACGAATTTCCGTACGAATTTTTTGGACGGTCCCTTATGATTTCTCTAAACGTCAAATGATCACATGTAATCGGAAACGGATTATACCGTTTTTATGCAGAGGCAATTCTTTAACAAAATGGATTTATTTCTGTCTGCAACAAAATGGTTAGAACATACCTCGTATTCAGAGTATTCATTTCTTATAACATCTTCCGAAAAACTGATACATCGTCTTCCGTTTGTTCTTCTTTTAGGCTTTTTATGCATGGTACTTGTTTCATGCATGATACTGAAAAATCTTTGTTATGTAAATTTTTCCTTCCGTTCCCACGAAACTGTTTGTCTAAGTATTTTCACAAAACTAAACAATCTTAAGTTTTTCAATTAATTGGTGTTGCATCGTTTGTGGCGAATTCTAATAAGGGTCATCTATTAGGGGACTAATTATATAAATTATGTTTGTGATTAAATATTTTGCAATTCCTAAACGTACTACGTAAACACCATTACATGGAAATAGAAATAATCGGGTTCGGGTTGCGTACTATTTATTAATTAGGAACCGTCTCAAAAATTCGCTTAGCAATTCGCTTCATAATTCGCTTCATTTTCATCTTAGATGAAGTGTTAT
>JAUCNQ010015016.1:0-13829 GCA_032352715.1 Bougainvillia muscus | reverse complement strand
ATATAATTAAAATAATGACTTTGAGTACTCCACTTACTGCTGTGACTAAGTAAAAGCATGTTCTAAATCCGCCTCTGGAACGAATTTTAAATTTAATCGTGATAATCATGATAATCGTCCAGTCTGAACCAGGCTTAAACGACAAAATAAATTTCTATGCAGGGAAAGTTTCTCTATAAAACTACTACTTACGACAAGAACACGGATAGGATACCAAAGTATAAAAGGTGCGTAACTATTAGCCATGAACCTGTTCAAACTACCACTCAGTTTACAATTACTATCAGTTTGATTATCTCCATCATGTTTCTTCAAACAACATAAAAGATCAAAACGGTTTTGTTTTCTTCTTGTTTCATCTAGTGATATTACAGAGATAAGCATGGTTATTTGGAGAAGAAAGTTCAAAGCAACTGACAGTGAAGCAAACTTTGAAAACGTACTAACAGCTGGCATATCCGCCATTGTACCTAAGAAAAAAGGAAAGAGATAGATTTAAACATATATATACAATGCCACTTTGAGAAGATCCTAGAATATTTACATTTCAAAATTTGATTTTTATGCAGCATTCTTCAGAGGCGGACTCAGGACACGGTTTTACCTAGTCACAGGACTAAAATGGAGATTCAAAGCATGCTCAAATAAGAATTAAAGCTCTTCCTCGTGTTGCTCTGACTAGGGATGGATCCGCAACTGTTCTTTGAGACTCGCAAGTACGCCTGAGCATAGTGGCGGATTTAGACAAATGATCTTTAAGGGCTAAAGATCCATTGTTAAACTCTCTTTAAAATTGTTGTTAAGGATAGTGCAAACCCAAAACACATGTTAGGTGAATATTTTATTGAATAAAGTGTGAAATAAGCTAAACTATCCTACTTTTCTCACTTTTTGATTTCATACAATAAAATTTAAAATCTTAAACTAAATGAAAAACTGAGGATAAATTTTTAGCTCTTAAAAAATGGAGGGGGGTATTGTTTTCATCAAAAATTGAGCCATACGCTCATTTTCAGGTGGTGCGATTTCAATTATGTGTACTTTCATGGTATGAATCTCAGCGGTTCGAAAGATATTTAGCATAATCCTGAACACGGGTTTTGGGTTAACACTAACATTAGAGTGTTTTGAAGCCGCCTATGGAGGGATCAAAGAGTGCTGGATAAATCAAACCAAATATTTGCAATGAATGAAATATCTTGAGATTACGTTAGAGAATCGATGAACGTCAAAGCTAACCTATCATCGAAGAAAACATTTAAGGTACATAGCAAACATTTTGCCAGCCCTACTTGCAACAAAATGACATTCTAAAACGTAAATAAACACCTCATCACGGGAAGATGTACTGGGATGTATCTCGTCGGAAGAGGGGTTAATCTGAAACCTCATTGTTCCGGTTTTTCATTTTATTTTATCATTTCAAAGTGTACGCTAACTGGATCGGATTATACTGCTATGCGTGTTGTACTAAAATACCACTATAGCCTTTCATCATATAGTTTTAACTTTCTGCTCTCATAACTTTAACAAAATATCTCATTCTGGCACTATATGTGAGATAATCTTGAACATGAAAATAAAGCAATACTTGGATATGTCAACAATGTAAAAATGTTTATGATAATTTCCTTCCTGTTGTGAAATTTGAAGTACATGTCAAACCATGGTCAAACAAAACTTAACTATGGGTTGTTGTGTTGAAAGGTTTGTGCTGTGTAGGACAATGTCACTTGAAAGCTTTGAGCTGTATCACAATAACACTTGAAAGAAAATCATCAAAACATTCCACAAAACAAGATAAGCAAGAAGTGGCTATGTGTGGTCAATTTAAAGCAAGAAGTGGCTATGAGTGGTCAATTTAAAGAAAAAATAATAGGCGGATCTAGAAAATGCTGTAGCTCATTCAGTGCGGGAGATGTAAGTAAGTACCAATCATTGTTTGATTGCGGCACTGAATGAGTTAAGGATAGTGTAAACCCAAAATACATGTACAGGATAGTGTTTTATTTATTTTTTAACTTCTTCACTTCTCCCAAAGGCTATCACTACTTCTCCTCCGCGACACCTCTAGCCACACTACTGGGGGAGAAGTTACATCAAGCCCTCTCAAGTTGTTAATCCGTCTCTGAGCTTTAACAACTCTCTGTCAACCCTATGACTCTGGAACATGGCAATCGTCACTTTACAGAGAAACAGGTTGACCGCAGTACTTCCAGGGACGTGGCACTGAGAAGATCCTCGACCCGGATTCGAACCGGGGACCCATCGATTATGAGCTCAATGTGTTATTACTGTGCCATTCCTGTTAAATATCTTTTGAAACGCTGAGATTCGTATGATGAGAGTATACATTTTTGAGATTGTCTTGTTATTGCCTATCGAATGAGCTACAGATGTGTCGGTAAGATGAAATAGACTAATGACCAAATTTTGCTTGCGAATTTATTTTTACGTCATAACAATCCTCATAGTAAGAGCTGAAAAACTTTCTTCATTTTTTCATTTAGTTGAAGATTTTGAATTTTATGGGATGAAATGAGAAAGAAAGAGTGAAAAAAATAAGAAAATTTAGCTTTTTTTCTAATTTTATCCAATAAAAATCATTCAAAAAGAACAAAAAATTATGCAGAAAATGTTTTTGAAGATACATTATAGGTCTGAAATAGAAGGATGGAAATCCTCCTAGGTTTGAATATAGTCTTGTGTATCTAAAAAACTTCTTATTGCTTAAATATAGCGGAGACTAAAGGTCGAGATAGAAATAAAGACAAATATTTTAACAGTCAAGCATCAGGATGCAGTCACTAAAGTATACTCTATAAGTTTTCGTAAACCTTTCCATGGAAATATCCATGTCTTGTTATTAGTTTATGAAAAGGATTGATACGTCAAAGATTACAGATATCACTGCACAAAATCCAGCTGTACCCGGACATTTATACAGTCGGTATTATTACGGACGACTACGGACTGAGAATAAGTCCGGTTACAGTTGGATTTTGTGCAGTGTACATCCAACCTAAAATAAGTCCTGATAATGTTTCGGATAGAATTGCCAGTATAAATCTCTTGTTGTTGCAAATGGATATATTAGGGAGGATTGTCCATGAATTTCGTATGTATTGGAAATCCTATTTATTTTCATTCAGTAGAAGTGTCTTTATGCATACATTTTAAGCATAAAGACACTTCTTCGAAGATGAAAATCATAGTTCTCTTTGTATCAATTATAGCAACTTACCGAAAGCAAATGCAACTGTTTGAGCGAAAGATGATAAAAGCATTCCTGGTCCAACATCTCCTAACACATTCCCAATTACATCATGTACAGTTTCATCTGGTGAGTGTGAACTATTTTGTAAAGCTTCAACAAAAACAAACAAATTATCCACTCCAACTGCTAACACAAGGAAAGGAATGACTTCCACAATGATTAAAGTCGCATCAACATCTGCATATGAAAACAAACCAAGCGTTGAAGATATTGATAACAACACCATCACCACTCCAGCAATACCAACTGAGAATTTTGCATCTATCTAAATAAAGTGACAAAAATGTTCAGATAAAGTTATGTTATGATCTTCTACAGTGAATCGACTTCCCTTGCGATTCGACTTCACGATCACGATCATGATCTGATCATGATCAAGATTCATTCAACGATTCCATGACCGCGATTCGTATATGTGACCGCGATTCGGCTTCATGATTACGATTCGTCTGTGTGACCGAGATTCAACTTCGTAATCACGATTCCACTTCATGACCGCGAATCGTATATGTGACCGCGATTCACCTTCGTGATCGCGATTCGACTTCACGATCGCGACTCAGCATCGTTACCACGATTCGACTGTACGGACCACTATTCGACTACAGTATGTGCGATTCGACATCCCTTTTCGCGATCAGTAGATGCAATGCGAGTTCAGGTAGCGCGATTCGAAACTCGGACCGTTCATTTTGTCCACGATATCTCTCCATATTTACCGAACAAAATATCCATAACAATGCTTTTCATATCTTATTTGCATAATCGATTGTGTATTGTGCCGAAGGTGTATAAATAAAAAATAATTTAATAATATATTGCAAAGTTCGAAAGACATATTTACACAATTATTCTGCGAAACACGCGTTCTATTTATTTTATATAAAAGTCACGTGATTAAAAAACCCCAAAATTTGGTGTTTTTTCATCCAACCTGACCAGGGCCTTTTCGTCTCGTCTTTCTCATATTAAAAAAGAGATAAAAGGCTCTGGGTTCGAGATTGTCTGTACAGCTCTATGATTAAGTTTAAAGTAGAACTAAAAAAACACGCATAAAAATGGGATTCCAGAGCACACTTTATGGATTAACTAATTCAATGCTGTAAGTGATTAAGAATCATTGATTCGCACTGAATGAGTTACAGTCAACTACCGCTATCTCGAACACGTATTATCTCGAATTTTGCGATATCGGGAACAAATCTTGGGGTGCCTTTGCCATTATTCTCTTGGTACATGCACTCGATATCTCTAACCTTTTCCTTAATCCCTTGGAGGTTCGAGATAGCGAGAGTTGACTGTAATTTGTAAACAAATCTAATTATTCCTTATTTTCTACGTCACCTGTTGGAAGTTCTTTCACCAATTCATAAAAGTTAGGTAAAGGTTTCGAACCCTCGACCATCAGATTACAAATCCGATTACTTGACCATTAGGCTATGCTGGCATACATATTGCATTCATCTGAAACGAATCAGCATGATAGTTATGTTATCTCCATAATACGAAATCTCTTAGACATATAATTCTACACTATCCAAAGAGGTTAACATTTTAAGTTAGTATCCTGTTGACATAAACACGACATAGAAAGAATGTAAGGAAATTGTTGGAAATTTGTCACGAATCATAGGCAGAAAAGTCGAAGTTAATGATTTTCTTACCGAAACCCTTCACTTGGCCCCTTCCCTTGCTACAACTAAATGGAAATAGAGATAGTAACATCACGAAATTAACGTATAAAAAGTCTTTTAAATACCGAGCTTGTTTGACATGGAACCAACTGTCAAATACATGTAGAGAACAAGAAAACATTAATGCTTTTAAGAAACAATTTAAGAAAGAAAATGCTAACTCTGTCATCTCATTCAGAGACCTGGAAAGGATGATTATGTTTTCTTCTGACTTATGACAACTTTTCTTTCATGGTGTGATAAACCTGGCGACCTATTACAGTACTTTTTACGGGGTGATGTGAAGAAACCATGCTTCTTATTGTGTGTTCTGACATGTTTTACTTTTTCTCACCAGTGGTCCAATAGCAGTTGTATCGTTTTTTGTGTGTTTTTTTCCATTAGGTTGATCGCAATTTACCTCAAATCAGTTAAATGACCCAGCACACATTCTCTAACTTATCTGGGTGAATAAATTATTAACCGTACATTGCTGCACACTCTGGGTGCTTTTTGACGCATTCTTGGTCCCAGGGCATTTTGTCTCTTTCTGATTCTTAGGGTAGTCACTATCGACTAACCAGGAAGTCGGGGAGGGACGGAATGTCCTGGTACCGAGGTTGCTTTTTGACTATCATATCAACTTGGAAGTAGAGTGTCTCTAAGCTGTCTTACTACATTTTTCAACCCTTATTTCGATCACTGTAACTATTTCTAATCAATGAGATCTTAAGTAAATTGTCTTATGGAGTGGCTTGACTGTGATCCGAGTATTTTTACATTTGTTTATATGAATATTTATATGAAAGTGACACAGAACTATCGAAATACGCTTGGTCCCTATGTGATATCGGAAAAATGTACAGCATAAAATGGTCTATTATGCGAAAAACTGATAGTTACAACCCCATTTCTAAATCTTGTAACTTATGCGTTACCGAAAAACGTTTGTTGGTTTTAGAAAAGATAAGGGTAAACTTCTAAATAAACGTTCTGAATTCGTCTCTAATGTCGTCATGCAAATAAATATCTTCTTAAAAATAACTAATGAACATGAATCGTGGCAAACCTGCCCCTATTTAAGTTTGTGATAACATATGTTTCTTTTTTATAACGCCTGATGATCCGAAAGGTGAAACACAGTGTAGCGTAAAAACAAAAATCTAACCGTTTGGTTGAAAAATAAATATTATATATATACTTATATATACTTATATATGTATCAATAGATATAGCCCTTGTCTAGTCTTCTCAGGATAAACAACATACCAGGCTTCGAATGGCACAAATTGATACCTGGGAGGAATAAACAACCTCTTTTACATATTAGGTCCACATCAGCGTTTGGTGCCTTTATAAATTGTAAAAATTGTTAACCTACTTTAACAAATAAATTATGAATGAATGAATGAATGAATGAAAAAAATTCATTAAAAATTTGAAGTAAGCGCTGCCCTCGAATAAGCGCCGCATTATACTACGTAACGCGGCGTTTATTTAAAATTTCCCTCCAAATTGTGGCGTTTACGCATTGAATGTTTGAAAAAGCTTAGGTAGCAATGGTTGTCTTAAAAAGAAACCTACTAAATAGCTATTTGGAAGCCATAAATTCAAATATAAAGGTTTGAAAAAAACATTATAAACAACAAATATTCATGAAAATGTATTAAGCGTTGCCCTCGAATAAGCGCCGCCCTCGATTAAGCGCCGCACTAAAGATCCGTTTCAAAAAATAAGCACCGCCGGCGCTTATTCGAATAATTACGGTAGTTAAACAATTGATAATTAGTTAACTATTAAAAATAATTAGTTTAAATCTCCATATTAGTACTCTAACTAGGTCTGTACCTGCCACACTGCGAATATTTCGTACTTACCAGTATACGCGACGTTGAATCATATTTTCCCAAACCAAATGCAATATAAAGAAACATGAGAAGATAACTCACAACCACTGTAATAACATCTGCTTCCCCAGCTCGACTTATCTCATCTTCTACTGAACGTTCACTTGAATAGGCTATATTCAAGTTTAAACTCTTCCCCCTTGATTCATTCCAAGATTCTAGATAATCTAAGAATATTTTCTCCCATGCTTCTGCTCGTGCGTTGTCCTCTTCAACCAAGTGATTATTTATAACAATAGTCAGAATTAAAGCTTTTGCCTTAGTGTAATCTAAGCCTTCATATCCACCAATGACAAGTTCAGGTTTGACAGGAGCACCAAATTTACCTAGACATGGCAATTTTAAATATTTTCCGTTTGATAATGCTGTTGGATTTCTAAACATAAATGCGGATTTAGAACAACTTCGTTACCTTGGTCCTTTGTATTTCTTTGATTTGAGAGGTGGCAAGACGATTTCGTCTCTCCATCTCTGAAATCAAAGATAGACAAAGAACCCAGGGAACCAAGTTGGATTTAGAACATACTTTATCCTAGAGTAATAGGAGAGATTCAAACTCACGAACTCTTAAATACTTACTCCAGCAGCCAAAATACGTCAAAGCATAGAACGTTGCGTATGTAATATATTACGTATGTAATATACTGTGGTTAATTAACATATCATGCTTTTATGACTAGAGGATTGATCTACCCAAACCAGTAATTAAGGGTTGCGAAGCGAAAAATTCACCGATAAAGCTTCCACTTTAAGCCTCTCGGTCATTACAAGGAGGTCGGGGGTCGGGGGTCAGAGACTGTTTTTAATTTTTTGCGATGCAAAAAGCGGGCCGAAGGAGTCCTTTTGCCAGGATCATAAATGTATTTCACACGATGCTCTGGGAACGGGGTTTCTCCCTACTATCTCTACGGAATAAAACTACCGGACACCGGATCGTTCGGACGTTACACAACATACTCCAATGTTCTCAGCGCGTCCAAGCTTATTTAGTCTCTTAGAATGTTCCAGAATGTTCCAGAGGAAATCTAAAGCATGCATTATGTCCACTCAGAACCGTTAGGGTCCGTAGTTAAAATGGGAGCTGAACCTCGTCCCCAAGGCTTTTCGACTTTTTTATGAGGGGAGAAAGCGGAAAGAACCCCGGCACCGCATGACTTAATTTATGCGAATAAATTAAAAAACTCCAAATATGTTAGAGTATACGATGGGGACAAGGTTGATTTTGGAATATGTGTGGCATAATTAAGCGACGTAATTCTCAAATCTTTTGGTCAGCTGGTGCAAGATGTACCGTGCGAGATGCGAGAAAAGTGAAAAGGAGAAGGACATCAACATACAAGCTCATTCTCTGCTCGTACAGACAAGTAACTGCGAGGTAACGTTCCTTTTGAGAATTAAAATAATTGATAATAGATTTTGTTGTGTGTCGACTTGCCTTCCTTTTTTGCCAGGACACAGTGGTGTTGTTGTTGTTGCATATTGACATTCTGATTGTTGTAGTATGCAGGAAAACATGGCTTGTTTTAACTATATAACTAAAACAAACAGAAAGTATGAAACCAGATGTTTTAGTGTGTAGCTAGTGTTTGACAGCAGCTACATAGGGTTGTTTTGAAAGATTAGCTTCAATGTGTAGAAGAAGTTCCTGTAAAGCAGTTCTGTTTTCAGAAATTATGTAGCAGCTCCTCCTGTCCTGTGTTGGGAGGTAACAAAGAAATGGGCACTTTTTTCTTTAACGGTAATCTAATAATTTCTAGCTAACTCATAGTCATGATAGACACTAAATACAAAGATCCTTTATTTTTGAATTCACAGAAGTGCAAAAGGTACTTTTATAGCCTACTACTACTACACCCATTTTGTGAAATCCAGCGATTTTTGTTGAGTTAATATTTTTGCATATTTTTTTTAAGTTTTATAGCTAGCATATAAAGCCAGTTTGAATTATTATGTATGACAGGTAAAGCCGAAAGCTTATTCTTTGCTTTGATTCATAAAGTTTAATTAATAGGTATACATGAGGAAATAATATGCATGAATTTAGGGACCGTCCACAAAATATTCATCACAGACTAAGTATGCACGAAAACACTTATTCTGTATGAAAATTGATACGTATTCCATAGAATTTTGTGGCAGTCCCTAATTGAGAACAAATTTACTTCAGAAAATTTTCTTATTGATAAAATACATATTAGATACATATTAGGGAAAAGAAACTTTTCTAACCTGAAATTATATGAATAGCTCAATATATTTTATATTTTAATTCTTTTTACATGACTTTGTTTTACGAGGGTTATATACATACATACCAAAAATGTGCTTAGTTAACGACGTTTTGAAGGAGTTAAACAATTAAGGAACTAAGGAATGTTTATAAGTGTTAAATCTATAAGTACCGGGGTGGCTCCATATTTTCATATCCTCCATATTTCATTTTGTTGCATTGACTTACTTTACTTATTTTGAGTTTTTCCTCGAACTCCATTGTCTAGCTTTCTCCACTCTTCACGATCCTCCATTATTTTCTTTAGCTCTTCCCTACTAAGCTCGGTGTCTTGCTCCAGTTGGTTAATGTAGGTTTTTTCTGGTCGACCTTTCTTTCTTTTGCCATGTTTAGGTTCCCATAGGAGTAGATCGCTTATTATTTCGTCTTTTCTTCTCCAGCTGTGGCCAATAAACCGCAGCCGTCTTATTCGAAGGGTTTCTGTCACTCTAGGCAGTTTCTCATACAACTCTCTGTTTGTTTTATGATCTTTCCATGATACTCCAAGAACAGCTCTCAACATCTTGGGGTAGGTTCCATCAAGCATGTTGCTCATCTTTGTTGTTAATGTCCAACCTTCTGCGCCATAGAGAAGAATACTTTCAACTGTGGCTCTAAAGAAGTTAACCTTTAAGGTGTTATGCAGGTTTGACTTTTCCATCATTGTCCATTTTATTGAGCGCATGCCAGGATTGACCTATTCTGGTTTCCATATATTTCTTGCTACTCTGCATCCAGGATCCTAGGTACTTAAAATCTTTAACCTTTTTCAGTTTCATACCATTAATTGTCTCGGTGTAATTTTTTTGTTTTGTTGACTTGTGAAATACCATGTATTCTGCCAATGGCTTCAGCAGCTGCCTCAAGTGGAATGAGAAGAACTTCAGCTTGTTCGATATAATTTGAAAGTAGAGCCAAGTCATCCGCGATATCGGAATCAGTGATATATAATGCAAGGTGACGGGAGCTTTGGCGAGGTCGCAGACAAAAACCTAGTTGAACTTCTGTAGTGGCTTTCCGCAGAGCGTAGTCAAGGGCTACGATGAATAAAAATGGTGCAAGTGTGTCTCCTAGGAGTACACCAGCAAGTATTCTGAAGAATTCAGTGTCTCCATCTGGTGTTAATACTTGGGCTTCAGTATCTTGATATAGAATTGGTATAGCGTTTATTATCTTGTCTGGAAGCCCATAAACTTTTAAAATTTCTATAAGCTTTCCACGATGTATGGAATCGAAGGCTTTACTGAAACCCACAAAGGTTAATATTGCAGGGAGTTGTTTGGCTTTTATTCCTTCAATCAGTCTTCTCAAAGAGAGAATCAGCAATAGGGTTGACCGACCAGCTCAAAACTCGTTTTGATTATTACGTAGCAGAGGATCTAAGTGTGGTCTGATTGGATCAAGTAGCATCTTTTTGTAGATCTGCGCTGCTGTTGCGATGAGTGAAATGCCTCGATAGTTGTCTGTATTCAATTCAATTCAATTTATTTATTTATAGTTGATGAATATATGTACAATAAAATGGGCTGCAATATGTGAGAAATTCAATAGACCATGCCGAGTGGAGGCCACTTTTACCCGCTGTAAGGTGCTTACAGATGGCTATAGGAGATATTTCTAAAAGGAAAAACACTTTCCATGTAGGAGGGGGCCAAACCACGCTTTGACTTAAACACCTCCTTCAGCAACAATCTACAGCAATGAAGATGAAAAGTGTAAACCCGATCTATTTCACCTGCTGGTGAAAGATTATTGGCTCTAGTAAATACGCGGTCAATTTTGGCAATGGAAGATCCCTTAGAAAAACCCCGGACTAGAGGACAATAGTTAAAAGCACTGTTAATAAAGCGATTCTAGCAAGTCCTAACTGTTTTTGTGACAAGAGACCTGTCATCCTTGATAAGGCACTAATCTTGACATTTGCTTTCTTACAAAGTTTATCGATATGGTCACTGTAAGTGAGGTAATTGTCAAAATTGATACCCAAGAGCTTCACAAAAGAACTTCCTTCAGGTTAACACCATTCAAATTTAATAATACATCAAGCTCATTGATTGGTTTTCCAAATATACTGAGCTTGCATTTAGATGCATTCAACTGCAAACCATTATTAGAGAACCATTCTAACACCTGCAAATAAGCCTCCTCGAGAAGCTTCAGAACTTGGGACACAGAACTACCACTAGTGTAAAGGGAGTTGTCATTTGCGTAATTACAAATGTCAACTTTTTTCCACTAAAAACATACATCAAATCATTGATGTAGATATTGAATAACAACGGTCCTAAAATTGAGCCCTGTGGCACTCCATGCAGAATCTGTTTCCAAGAGCTAAAAGACCCATCCACACCTACTCTTTGGAACCTTTCACTCAAGTAGCTCTTGATAAAAGATAGAGCACTGGATGAAAAACCATATGCATGGAGTTTAGATAAAAGTAGCTCATGGTTCACACAATCAAATGCCTTACTTAGGTCCATGACTAAGGCCCCAATCACGTTTCCTTTATCCGAACCTTTGTGCCAAGGGTCAACCATGTGTAGAAGCGCATGTTGACTGCTATAGACTTTACGAAATACAGACAGTAAAGGGGATAGCTTGTTTGACATAATCTGGTCAGACATGATTTTTTCAAAGATTTTCGAAATAGCTGTTAATTTGCTTATAGGCCCGCAGTTAGCTTTAGACGCTTTACTTTCACTTTTAAATATTGGTGCTATATCTGCATACTTCAATGGGTTAGGAAACTGTTCTTGTTCATTACACGATTTATAAATATTTGTTAACTTATCAGCAAAACATCATTAAGTTAATATCAATAAATTGTAATGCCTAGGTCGCCTTTCTTTGGTAGTGGCTCTATTCCACTTCTAACTCATATATCTGGTTTGTCACCGTCAAGAGTTTTGTTGCATACTTGGAGCAGTTGTTGATCTCAGGCACCAGTCTTCTAAACTTCGATAGGTATGTTATCTAGTCCTGCAGATTTATCGTTTTTAGAGCCTCTGATGCACTCAGTCATTTCCTCCATTGTGAAATTATCAGTGTTTATTGGAAGTGTGTTCTTTATGACCTATGTTGTTGGTTTTACTGTAACTGTTGGTGGTTGGCCAAGTAGGTGTGTGAAGTGTTCCTTCCATTTTGTGATACGATCTTGAGGGTTATTAGCCCGAATACAACTTTTGTTAGTACTGTTCCTACCAGTAAGCTCATTCACAGTCTCCCAAGCACGCTTGTCTTGTTGATGCTCCGAGAATTTTCTATGCAGCTGATCTTTTCATTGATATAGTTTTGTTGTTCTGTGTCATAAGTCTCTTTCAGTTCTTTCTTGCTTCATCAAGTTTTTTCACACTATCGCGTGTTTTCCTTCTAACTTTCTCTTCATGGGCCTTTTTGGTAGACTCTCTTTTAGCAGATATGTTTTCGTTTTCCAAAGGTATACGTTGAATAACTTTTGCTTTAATAGGAATACATATTTTAGCTGCTTCTTCATGTGCTACCGTAATGTTGCTATAAACCTGGTTTGCATCTTCATTCCCATGTAGATTTCGTAAAGCTTCGTACCGGTTTTGTATCTCGATAGTGTAGCAATTTTTGATATTTCATTTGCTAGACGACCTGCTTTGTCGCAGGCTTAGCCTTATCCTTGCGGTGATGACACGGTGGTCTGATACGGTGTGCTTCGCAGTATAGTGCACTGTTCTTCCACTTTCTATTGATCAAGATGTAGTCAATTTTATTTCTTTTCCCAGTTGGTGACTCATGTGTCTAAAGTTTTCCTTTGCGTTTAGTGAAACTAGTATTCCAGGCTTTTAGATTGCATTCTCTAATGACATCAACCAAGTGCTGTCCATTCTCATTTGTATTTTTGCTGTAGGATGTGCCTTTCACATTTTCAATTTCAATCCTAGCATTCATGTTAACTCCAACAAGCAAAACGTTATGTTTTGGTACCTCTTTGGCCAGATCGGCAATTTCATTATAAAAGTCTAACTTTTCATCCTCACTTGCAACGGTAGCAGGGCTGTAGAAGGAAATAACTGTGAGGGCAGGGTTACCATTAAATGACGCAATGAGAGTCCTTGAAGTTATTCTACAGAATTTAGCGATTTTATTGCATGACCACAGCTATATATACCATCTTTTATGGCTTTTAATATTTTTTTTTAATGCAGGCTACAGTACATATCAAAATTCGATAAAAACATCAAAGCGATTTAGCCGTGGTGGCCAGTTTATCAGTCATGTCCCAAACTTTAGTAAAAATGAAGTTATTAACTTGAAACTTCTTGTGTACTTTCAGGCCAATCTGATGGAATCCCTTCCCCCCCCCAGAATATTAAATTTTATCTATACTTCCTGTGTTTCAGAATTATTCCACTTTCAGAGACGCCGAATTATTTTTGTGACAAACACCAATTTGATCAAATAATGACAAATATTTTAGAATTTTTTACTATATTTCTCTAACCTAATACATTTTGTAAAAGATAGGACCAAAAAAAATCAAATAAATATCTTTCGAAGAGATTTACATTCAAAAATACAGTTTTTAGGCAAATAACTCAGGGTTAGGTTTTTCACATTTGACCGCACATTGAGATAGCATAAAAGATCGGAGACCACACGTAAGACCACATCTTGATTATGGAGACATAATTTATGATCGTCCTAATATTGACTCATTCGTGAACAAGCTAGAA
>JAUCNQ010014905.1:0-12074 GCA_032352715.1 Bougainvillia muscus | reverse complement strand
GACAGAATGTATAAAGGTCCGGATACAGATGAATTTTGTGCAGTGGGCATGCTTGAGTTTAAAATGGTCAGAAGATAAAAGAGAACAAGGAAAGCACCGTGAAATAAAAATATCATCAACCAATAAATGCCAGCATTATATATTGTCAGCTTCATATATTTCTATCAAAATAGAACTTAATAAATACTCAGAAATGTGGAACATACATTTTATGTCTCAAAATTCCATTTAACAAATTGTTTCATTTCAAAGGCTTCCTCGGTGTGTATAAAAGAATAGTCGTGTGCAAATTCCAATCCATTTCATTTAGAAGACAAACAATGTATAACTGGGCCCAAACACCTGTCTTCTGAGACGAACATGTTGGTGTATGGTGAGAAAATCATGCTGACGTCATACAATTTGGCACACATATGGAATCCAAGACGGAGATATATTAAATTAGGCCTTAATGATTTTTGCTGATGTCAGCATTTTTATTCACGATCAATGAAGTTCAGTGTATTGTAGGTTTTAGGCCATAACTTTTGATTGGAAAAGTAGGCTTTCCGTAATAAGTCATGAGTTTGTCATCAAAATCATTCCCTGAGCCGCTATGACGCGCCAAAAGGTATTGAACATATTTTGGCGATGACGTCATTCTAGTATGACGTCATCAATTTTTTTTAAATTTGATGATGTCAGCTCATAGTATTTATTTATGAATATACTATAGTACAAGTTTCATGTCAATTTTATTGGTTCTTAAGATATTAGTAAATGATTTTATAAAGAATTCCTATAGGAATTTCTAACTAGTTGCGACAAAAAGGTTACATCTCAAATATGCTCAAAACCACCTACACCTATCTCCATGAATTCTCACAAAAGTTGCAGAATCACAGAGTTTCGGCAAAAAAATCCCCACTCTCCCCCGTTTCAGATAGGGTTCAGGCAGAAATGACAACAATTTAAGAGACAACTAAAATAACGACAGTGATGTGACTATAAAAAGTGAAAGTCCTACCTATTATATATTAAAAGGTTATGTTAAACATCGTATCCACGAAAAGTAGGACATGGGACTGATAAGTGCTGATATCCTCAAAAATATTCATAGGAAGTTGTAGTTTAGGGTCTGTAGTTGTGAAAAATGCATAAATTAAATTCCTGCAAAAAAAACAAATTTCGAGCTATTTGACACCTTTACCTAAAATGTAGGTAGTATGACTAAGAATGAAGTGAATTTATATGCTATGTTAAAGACTATAAGCCACTCTAAAGTATTTGTACATGTTTGATGATATCATGCCTACAGTTCCTGCAGAACACGATGCTAAGATCTAATGCTACCCCATGTCCCGTTAGTCACAATATCAATCAAGAAAGTTTCATGATAAGAGTCGGAGAAGGAGTGTCTTTGTGCATGCCGGCCTGGATGGGAAAAAAAGAAAGCCTGTGTGATTTATCGAATCACTTGATCAGCTTCAGTGTGCGATCTGTTGGCCTTCGATAGTGCAACAACTACTTTAATAGTAGAAACTATCGCGAGGGAAAAAAATCGTGAAATATTTGGAATAAACTTTCGCAAATAGTTGCTTTCCAAATATTTTGCGAGTACAAACTTTCGCGAATGGCTAAATAAAGAAACTATTTTAGGGCTTTTTTAAAACAATTTCATAGAAAAATATAGAAAGAGCGACAATTTTCGATAATCTTTCTTTTACCAAAAGTAAGCTGGCGTAAATTTTTTAGAGCATTTTTTTTCCAAATTTCGCGAAACTTTCAAAACATTTCATGAGCATAAACTTTCGCGAATCGATCGATGTGCAATATTTCGCATTGCTTTACTTTTGCGTTGCCTTACGTTTGCGTTGCTTTACTTTTGCGAATTTTTCGATATTCGGGAAAGTTTCTACTCTTAAAGTATTAATTCAAATTCTATTTGCGAGTGAAAGGACAGTGTATTAACTAACCCTTTTATTGCCTGGTTCAAGTTATATTTGCGAGTGAATAGACTATTGCAGCATATCAAATTAAACTAAGTTTGATATGCTAGTGAATTGATTTTTTAAATGTAATTTATGTTACATCTATCTTCTGTACTATTAACAAGCTTTATTCACGAGTTAATGGACGTGGAAAACCTTCAGGCGTGTGATCGTAGTTCGATTGCCAACAAAGTTTAGCGTCTGTGACATATTGCACACCTAAATAAATTTAGGGCGCATGCCATTCCTGTCCTGTCAAGAAGACACTTCCTCTGAGATGAAAATGATACAAGTTGTGATACTCATTTTGTGGACAAGCCATGTAAATACTGATTATCATTATACCTTTTAGTAGTATGCTGTTCTCTCTGCTGTAGGTTTAGGAGAGCGTGCAGCTTTTAACTTTTTTGCTCATTAAAGGTGTCCTTTTTATGTGATACATTGGAAGGGGACTTAACTCAATGTAATCCCAATAAATACCAGACTTCCACCATGGATTATCTATATCCTTGAACATGAATTGCACATCAGAAGAATATTTTACATCAAAGGGGCCAAGTTGCAAGAAAAACCAACCATCCGAATCTTCAACAATGCTGCAGCTGTTAAGATTTAACTGTTTACGTGACTCCTCATTTCTCATGTTTTTCCATTGTTCTGGTGTTATCTTCGATTCCATTGAGAGTTCTGCTCCTTCACGATCATACCATTTAATACTAAGTAAAGTGGCAACGGTACTACTTGGCCAACGAACATTTTCCAACCTCATACGAAAAAAAGCAAAGTAGCTACCATGACACACATTTTCAAAAGTATGGTTAAAATGAAGCCAACAAACATCTTTTAAGACGGTTATATTTCTTTGTAAATTCTTGTCATATTCAATTGGAATGTATGATGGGTTTCCTCGATGTGGGAACAAATCAACATCTGCTACTAGTTTGCGATGAGTACACTCTAATGCACTACCATATACACAGAGTTCACGAGGTGATAATTCATCTATAGCATTTTCTAATTTCTTTTCATGCGGTAAAGCTAACTGTTTTTTAAAGAACTTTTCCAATACGTTCTTATATACCAACGCTTTACATTCGTGTATCCAATGTTCATTTAAAATCTCCTGAAAATATTTACAAGTGCATGCCATAGAAGATTTATCACGTATTGTCAGATATTTATGTATGCATTGAAGTTGGTCAAAACCAAGACATTCCATATTTCATTTAAGTTAATTTAACGAGAATGTTTCATTTATTTCTATTCTATTGGAGATAAAGACAAATTAGGAGAAGAGTTGAGTGTACATATACAGTAATGGCACACTCAGTGAAGTTTTAATACAAATTTTAAATAAGGCGGAGTTAAAATTTGTTTCAAAAATCCGGCTCATATGTTCGTTTTATTCCAATCAAAAAAATAATTTTACAGGCTAGTGATTGGATACCCATGTTTGACACTCATCAAATAACTAGAAGATTGGGGTCAATGGGCTGTGCCTAACAAAGTGGTAGCTTTGTAAGACTTCGCAACTTAAATGGACTGAACTGTTAATAAATCAATGTGATCAAGTTACCCCTTGAAATTAGTGATGCTATACAAGTAAACCATTATTCAAAACACTTACATAAAATAGAATTATGATATTGAACTAAGAAAAGGGAAAATAGAATGGGACAGTATAACTAGATTGCATCTAAAAATTTGTTTGCCTTGAGAAATCAAATCAGGCCTTCAAAGTATGTTCCATTCCGACGCTGCTCCTTGAATAATGATGGTGACAGTGAGAAAAAAAGAAAATTAATTAATTAAAACTTTCACAATCGCAATTCAAAGGGCAGCGTCTGATTAGCAGATGCTTATTAAAGCTTATGTTTGTCTGGATTAGGGAATGATATTTATTCCAGGTTAGGAAATAAGAGAATTAGAAGATAGTCATAAATATAACTTAATCTCAAGGGTATTATTGAACTCACAATTAAATTCAATTACAAATTTATTAATTTTTACAGAGTAAGAAATTTTTCAAATTTGTGTCAAGCTTTCATCACATTAAATTGATTAAATATTCCTAAATATTCCTACTGGATATATATCATTATTTTCACCTCATTTGTGTTGCATGCATTTCCTATACAGAGGGAGTTATTTTAATCAATATAGTTATAATTGGTTTCTACCTTTTCGTTTTCAATGATAAATTTGTGTGGGTTTTGCTAAAGAAAGAGAGTATTAAACAGAACTAGATTAAAATAAAACTTCGCTACATTAATGCCTCAGATAATAATCAATAGCTGTTGAAAATGCAGCAAAACCTGCACAACCAAATATAGCAGCTTGTGGTCCTGCTCGAAGTCCTAACAATCCACCACTTAAACATCCTGCCATTGTACCGTTTATTAATTCTGTTTTACCACGATATGATTCAATCAAGCATTCTGATGCAGAAAACATAGCTCCAACAACGGCAAAGTTTTTGGCATATGAGCCAGCTCTAGTTTTCATTTCATTCATGATTTGTTTTGCTGTTTGCTCTTGGTGTTGTCCAGGTGTCGGCATACTTGTATCTAAACCAGCTGTAAACAATCCAAACGCACCACCAAGTGCATAACCTTGAGAAATAACAAAATAATATAATATATATTCTGTTAACTTTGTATCCAAAATCAAGAGGAACAAATAAAATACTTCAGTTATTCTTTTAATAAAATAATATCAATAAGGTAGGTGGTTTCTTTAAGACAGTGTCAAAGAAAAGCTACCAGCTAAATGAGTTAAAATGGGACTCTTGTAACCTTTTAAAGATCGTCCACAAAATTTGTATCATTATTATGTTCCTAGCATTTATAAACATGAAAGCATAGATAAGCGTTCGGACGGTGCTATCTCAAGATAATCTCTTGAGATAGCACCATCCGAACGCTTATCTATGCTTACTGTAATGGCTTGACCAAAATACAACAGAACCTCATTGAAATTTTGTGACAAACAGATGGCAAGACAAAATGTAAGTGCTGATGCTAACTAGTCAGAGCTGACTAATCCTTGCTTACTAATAATCGCTTTTACTAAAAACGTAAAAGTGCCTTTTTAAAACAATACGCAATGTTATCAGTCCTTGTAGGAGTTCTTATGTAGGGAATTTGAATCAAGAGTAAATAGAGACATGAGTTGTTTGACAGTCATCATCAAGTTAACACTTATTAGTAATCTTCGAATTGTTTAAAGAAAAAGAAAAAACATAAATTAATTAATTAATTTTAATTGTATCTTTTCAGACATTCCAGGGTTCGAATAAGAAAGAGAAAGTTGTTTTGCTAACTATTGCAAGCTTTTCTCTAGCTGGGGGTCTGGGAGGGTGCGCCGTTAGTCTCCCCAGTAGGAAAATATTTTCATATAATCAACTTCTTTGTTAGTGGTAAAATTATGCGTTTCGTATTGACTTTAAGTAAAATGTTTTTAATGATAAATTTATTTAAACTAAAAGCCAATTTTGGGTTCGCTATTAAATACATTTGTCAGTGCATTTGATTCGCAAAATGTTCAACTCAACTCGCAAAGTGCGAATGCGACCTGCTAATTGCATTCACGTTGATCCCATGATTGCAAAACAATAATACTAATGATTTTAAAAAAATATTATCTTTTCGCCTAAAGGATGTAAGGGTTTTTCTCAAAAATTCGCATAAATTCACTTCACAAATCGCTTCATTTTCACCTCAGATGAAGTGTTATTGTGCATACACAGTATACACAATAACACTTCATCTGAGATAAAAATTGACTGGAATGAATATATGAAGCGAATTTTTGAGACAGTTCCTAAAAGACAAGATATTAAAATAACTTAAAATTGAAATTTTTAAAATCAAAGACAAAATAATTAACATAACGAAATACAGTAACTTTTAGAATACTCTATTAAAACACAGCTTTAGGTAATAATAACAAACTAAATAAAGACATTTCTACTAACTGAATTAAAATGATAAACCCTTTCATTCATGATGGTGTATGATGCAGCAAATGCTTCAAGATTGTTAAAGCGAGTATGGCTATTATCTAATTAAAAAGAGACCTATTTTTTTCCCTGCATACTCCTTCCCTATGGCACTTTTAAACACATTTTACAAGCTGGAATTGTATCAACATAACCAGCTTTGGCCGAATAATGAATTAGACATGCCTTTTAGTAATCCTATTTTCCCAGTATATTAGGACTTAAATATCTTTGCAAGAAATAAGAATACTACATAGTTAAACATTGTCTAATTTGGTTTGTAAATTAAACAAAGCATTCGATTTCTGATGTAAACAGCGCGCCGGGTCAGAACTTTCATTCTAAAAGTATAGAAAACTAAAACACGAACGAGTCGTTTGTCTTAAAAAAACATATTAAAAATGTAGAGCTCCGGCGCTAATTTTCATCGCTGACATCAGTGCCACCTGTTATCATCGCTGACTTTAAGAGCTGACATTTCAGAGCTGATATTTTCAGCGCTGTATTTTAAGATGCTTATATATCAGCGCTGATCAATAACCGTTTCAATTATGTTAATTAATCAGTATAAAAAATATGTTATTATTGGAAGCTAGTCCAATAAGTACATTTGCCAGCGAAAAAATTTGTTACATGTTAATTATTCAGTAAAAGAGATGCCATTAAAACGTCTGTTATGTGTTGAAAGTTTGTTCAAGGAGTAATCTTTCTCCACAATAAATTTTGTTGACACTATGAACTCTTTTAGGAAATGCAGGAATATACATAACGTCAAATAGACATATAGACTTTTATACGTCGAAAGTAATTCCAGCCAATGCATGCCTGATACAAGAAAATCACTGGGAGATAACCTTTTGTGGAACATATTAAGGGTTCATCTCAAAAATACGCTTTAATTTGCTTCACAAATCGCTTCATTTTCACCTCAGATGAAGTGTTATTGTGCATACAAAGTATCATGCACAATAACACTTCATCTGAGGAGAAGATGGACAGGAATGAAGCGAATTTATAAAGCAATTTTCTATAACCCCAATAGTATATACTGGGGTTTTTGTAAGTTTCCTTTGGAATCAAATTAGTGATTTAATTTTCAACAGGTGGTAGAAGATAAATTTAGCGAATTTTCATTTATTCTTAAATTTTTACTGTTATATACATAATTTTTTCGCAAATTTGTAGCTGGTATCGAAAATAATGTTTATTGATACAATTGGGATATTGCCACCTGTTAAAAGCAAATTCTATTTTCGTGAACATTTGTGAAAAAGAATTCTGCGAAAATATCTTTTTACCTTCTCGAACGCTTTTGTAACACTTGTAGACCCGTTAGAGTCGCTTGGGACACTTCAGGAACGCTTGGAACACCTCTGGAACGTTCCTGGAACTCTTCTGGACTGCTGGAACATTGCAGGAACGTTCCTGAAGCGTTCCGAACACTTCAAGAATGCTTCAGGAACGCTGTGAGACCTGTCTGACTTCGGTAAGTATCCCCTTTTACCTGGGAGATGTCACATTTGTGGTCTATTTCAAGGACATTTTTGGCAGAACTTCTAGGACTTTCTAGGACAATAACACAGTTTCTTAAAAGAATCAGGATTTTCAGTTTTAAAATCCGCCATTTGCAGTAGAAATTCAGTATGTTGTAATTAAAAACAGGGCGGAGAAAGAAATTTATTTCCAGGACTTTCCAGGACATTACAGGACAAAATGCAAAGTCCAGGACTTTCCAGGATTTTCCAGGACTGTGGTCACCATATTTTTATACAACTCTACCATAGGAAAATTGGAAATTTATATTTTATTGACATAAATCGCATATATAAATTTCCCCACTTTTCGAGTCTTAAAGAGCGAAAATTTCTTCTCATGAAAATTTCTTACCTTAAAGGTATAAGCAATTCATATTTCATCCTATATACAGCTATATCTACACGTTTATATGAAAGTCATATATTGTTGATATTCATCCTATACCATTTCCCGAGAGTTTTATTTAAATAGAGTTATGACTGAAAAAACATGTTCATTAGTGCATGACCATAGTTTTTTTGATTGTCACAACCCCTTATAAATAACATGCGCCACCTTTTTTGGGGTGCCCCCACCTCAAAATGAAAAATCTGACAACACAACACCCTCCTCAAAAAACTTTTCCCACACCTTAAAATCAAAAGTTTCATTACACCCCGGTTTTTCTAAGATGTAAGGTGGATGAATATGTTTGTGAAATGAAATTTGTGAAGATCTTTTTACCTAGTACACATGCCATTCCAGTCTTAAATCCACAATGCTCCATCATTCTTTCTACAACAACTTCTTCCTTTTGTTTATGAGCACTGGGAATACCAATATTCGGTACAAAACGTCCATTTGCACGATGAACTTCTTCCATTAACGGGATGATTTCGCTTAGTTGGACATTATTTAAATTCATATCTGTCATTATGATAACATATACTGCAGAAAAAGTACTGCCATTCAAGAACTTTACTACAATATTTTTGATGTAGAGTCTAATAGATTGAGATGCAGAAGGTCCAGAATTTTCAGAAATTAATAAATTACTTTCCAGGAATTGAAGAATCTTTGGTCCAACACTAACACAATCTCTGCAAGCGTTTTACATATTATAGCATCTGTAAGGAAAATAAAGACTGTTATTATAGAGATGAGTGTTCTTATGACGAAAATCTGGAAAATTTGTATGTCTGAAAATATAAATGAATATTGTAGGGTTTTTTTTGTTAAAAGAGTTGTGGAACTGATGTTAGGCATATAACAAAATCAGGAATTCTGTGAAAATCAGGAATTTAACTCTCATCCCTGGTTGTTATGGCCATATGTTGTAAATTTTGTAAATCACTCCCAGCGGTTTTGTAGAAGAAGTTCCACCTCATCTCTGGGGAAATCACCTGTGAAGAGGTGCAACATATGGCATTGTCTACAATCATGGTCTACAATCTCAGATCTCAAAAACCTAACATTAACTAACGTTTTATTTGTCAAACTCTAAGTGAACTTTCCCTTAAAGCAGCTGCTGGACCAGAAGGGGGTGTAGTAAAACGCGGATCCGGATTATGGATCCGGACTGGTTTTTATTTAGCGCCCTTCTCTAATAAACGCTCTCCCACTTAGTTCTAATTAACGCCCACAAACGTCTCTCTCCAATAAACGCCCAGTTAAAAGTTGAAAAACTAATAAACGCCCCTCTCTATTAAACGCCCCGGTGTTTATTAGTACAGATATAAAACAAGTCATGATCAAATCTACACTCTCTGATTCGAATGAAATGCAATGGTCTTTGACGAAGATGAAGAAGAAGACAACTTCATTGACAGTTTAAAACAGTTGAATGTAAAAATATCTTGTTGTATTCTAGATTAAACGCCTACCCCAATATCTTTAAAATCAATTAAACGCCCCCCGCCCCAAATAAGCGCCTCTCTCCGATAAACGCCCAGTCAAAAAGTTGAAAAATGCGATAAACGCCAATGAGAGAGCATTTACGATAAGGGCAAAATAGATACCCAGCCTAACTTTTAGATCAACGTCGTTCCAGTGGTGTTTATCTCTTTTTGATCATGTCCTCGTCATAGTACATAATCAAAAACAAACTCGATCCCAGCACCTTCGTCGTCAAAGATCGTCAAAAAATGATATAGGGCTCTGGGGACGAGGTTGAATAAAAAAAGATAAACGATCTGGGGTTCGAGGTCCGGCTATCGCAGCGCAACCTTGATCTCAGGGCATTTTGTATCTTCTGATTCTAATCAGAAAGGTACAAAATGCCCCGGGATCGAGGTTGATCGCAGCGTGCTCTTTTCACAAACATTTTAAACGAGTTTGGTGTGGTTACTAAGCACAAAAGGAACGCATTCCACGGCAAAATACCTGGCATGTCATAGTTGTTTGACATAACATTAACAAAGTTTTCATCGTACGATATCTTACCAGGGCCATTTTAAAAGTATAATAAAAATAGCGGAGAGGCCCTGAGAACGAGGTTGCCTATTGTTTCTTGTCGTTTACACAGGTGAGACAGAGATATGTAAATAAAAAGGGTGCATATCTCTGAGTGAGATATGCATAAGGATAAGGAACAGTAACTTATTAAAGTAGCCTTACTTTATTTTTCTTCGGTCCTTGAATGTTGTTCTGTCAACCTTGTTCCCAGAGTTAAAAAAGTGAAAGACCTCAGGGGGACGAACCTGCAAGAGGCTCGTGTAAGAAATTATCATTACTTTCTAAAACGAAATCCGGTTTAACGTATGAAGCAAGTCATCCGAAGCACCGTGATTTAATAAAACTCACGATATGGCAAATGATAACTTTTGAGAAGGCTCTGGTGACAACCCTAAACGGGATAATTAGAGAGGGGCGTTAATTAAAAATTAAAAATCCGGATCCGGCATTATGGATCTGCAATCCGGATCCGCGTTTTACTATATCCCGACCAGAAGGGATGGCTAGTATTTTGATGCATAATTGCAAGGAAGAATTTGCTACACCATTAAGAACATTATGGAGGAAGGCACTAGACAAGGAAATAACACCAAATAGACTAAAACAACCCAAAGTTGTTCCAATCTACAAAAGTGGAGATAAAACCAATCCGTCTAACTATAGGCCTGTATCTCTTACATCGCACATCGCACATCATAAAAGTATTAGAAAAACTTTTGCGAGATGCAATTATTAATCATCTTGAAAACTATTTAACAACAACCAACATGGATCTCGACAGGGACATTCCTGCCTAAGTCAACTACTTGCCCACTACGATACCATGCGAGCATGGCCTAGTGGTCAAGTCATCGGATTTGTAATCTGAGGGTCGAGGGTGCGAAACCCATGCTCGGCATGCTTAGGATCATGTCTGAAAAGCTGTTCCTCGGGTCAACCCATACCATGTAAGGGAAATTGGGTAGATGGTTCTAAGTGATCATCAGGTGTTGCAGGAAGTTGTCTAGGAGAGCACCTACCCTTCAGTGGGTCGTGTCGCTCAGAAGAGCATTAAATACTACAGGGCCTTCAACTTAAGCTGTGGTCCCTCCTGGAAATAAGTTCCTCAAACTTTCCGAGGTTAACCACGTTAAACATAAAACTCACTCATCATTTACCTAAACTTTGCAAAAGCTTTCGACAAAGTCAATTTTGAAACCTTATTTAAAAAATTAGCCAAAATTGGAATTGGAGGAAAAACTGGAAGATGGATACTCCTTTTTATACGACCAGTGGCAAATAATTAACGAAATGGTGCAAACTCTGAACCAGCCAGAGTTCTCTCTGGCGTACCTCAAGGATCAGTGTTGGGGCCAATTATATTTTTTAATAATGATAAGTGATATAGATGTTGATGTTAAAACATCAACTGTTAGATCTTTTGCTGATGACTGTCGAGTATCAGGTTAAGTTAAGAATACTAATGACGCAACCAACCTACAGAGAGATCTTAACACTGCATACAAGTGCCCTGATACAACAGAATGCTGTTCAACAATAGTAAATTTGAACTGATAAGATATCGTGTTAAGGAAAATCCGATTCAAGACTGCACCAGTTACCTAACAAATGGTGGAGAAGTAATTACTCAAAAAGACGTTGTTAGGGAGGAGTTTAAATGTCAAATGACTATTCCTTCAACAAACATATAGATAAAGTAATAACAAAAATGAGAAATACCTCTAGTTGGATTCTTCGTACATTCACAATTATATAGGGATAAAATAACTCTACTTACTGCTTGGAAAACACTCGTATTACCTATCCATGATTACTGCAGTAAGCTATGGAGTCTTTTGTTGATAAAAGAGAAAAAAACACTAGAAAACGTACAATGTAACTTCGCAAAAAAAATAAAAAATCTGAAAGCAAATTCCTCAGAAATACTTCACAAGCTCAAAATGCACTCCTTGGAACGCAGAAGGGACAGGTACTGAATAATGTATACATGGAAATTACTAGAAAATAAAGTCCCTCAACTGGCCTCACTGCAGTATCAGTCAGGGATATATCGAAAAGTCGTTTTTCCGATATACTGGCTTCTGTATTTATTTATTTATCAACTTTTTCCATGGCGAACTAAAAGACGCTGGGGA
>JAUCNQ010014794.1:0-13836 GCA_032352715.1 Bougainvillia muscus | reverse complement strand
AAGTGGTGTGAACGATCCATGTTCAATTTCTATAATCCTTTGACCATAGTGTCGTTTCTTTTCTTTTTCATTAGATCCGAAGACATTCGTTAGGTTCTGACAACGATAACTTTGAGCGAATGGATTATTTATTGGTTCCTCGTGTAGGTTATTTTAATCTGCGGGCAACAGAGATGGATATTTGGAGCCGCTTTAAAAAAAAAAATTAAGTTTTGATGTACCCCCGGTTCGCAAGCAAGTAAAAAAGTAACATGGTGCACGAGTAGTGTAAAGTTGTGTTGCTAAAGAGAAACGAAGTCGAATAATCGAATATAGCGCGCGCAGCGAATGTAGGGTAACCAGTCATATACAGTTATATGTTATAGTTCATGTTAAATGTAGGTGACTATAGTAATGAATATCTGTCTATTTAGCAGCAATTTTCTTAAGGATAAGAGAATAATGGAAACGAAATTTCGCATTTTACAATAAGCCGTGGCAGTAAGGATGTAAAAGGAAGTTCACTTTTTTCCTGGCGACATGAGTTTTATATTTTGTAATTTTATCGTGACGTTCTCGTAGAGGTTGTGAGGTTTTAAAAGAACTGTGTATGACCTTCAAAAAATGCAAAATCGATTTACTTAGCTACTGTGTCACTCGCCAAATTAGGCGATCATTCGCCAAATTAGGCGAGTATGATATATTTAAATTTCTCTCGAAGGCACAAGTATAATTCCTTTAAATTTCGTAGGATGGTACCTGGTGTCATGTTGACGCTAAGAATATAATCACAATTCTGCGCGATTTTTCTAAGGGGGAGAGAAATGCAGCTTTAAAACGCCCATTCGCCTAATTAGGATGTCAATTGCTTAATTAGTAGGCGATTGAAATATGCCAAATTAGGCGAATTCGCTTAATTAGGCGAGATCACTTAATTAGGAGTTTACCCTGACTGGCAAGGGGAGAAAACTGTGAAGAAGGGTGGGGAGGTGTCATACCCTTCTGCACACTATGGGGATAGTTACATTTTTGAGACTAGTAGCTGTATTCGTATAACTTTGAAAGAAGCTAGTTAGATAGTTGTTTTTCTTTTCTTTTGTACCTATACTAACTACTGGGTACTGGTAGGAAAGTTAAAAGAAACTTTTGTTTTTTTATGTAATGTGACAATGATGGTGTTTTCCAAATTGGCTTAGTTGAAGGCACTTGTAATCCTCTACCAGTATCAATTTAGTGGAAGAGATGCTTTTTAGGAGGATCCTCAGTCATGTATTCTACTATAGTTAGCTGATCCAAACTTGTACATGTTCTCAGCCTTATTTGAACAATTACTGACTCATCTTTTCACTGGTCCCTTTACAAACCAGAGAGAGAGCACATAAAGAAAATAAAGTTGTGATATGTGGACACAACTATCCATGATCTTACATACTTACTTACTTGGTATACTTGGTGGGGGTTTGATTCTCTACAAATCAGGTTTCCATGGGTGGCCACCTCTAACTTCATCCAAGCCTTTGACATTGATCATGTCAAGAAGGCTGTTTGTGTTGATTTGACGCCTGGTTACTGTGGTTCTTCAGGAAGATGTTTAAGGAACGAATCCAAATGTTTTTTAAAACAGTCTATATACTGCAAGTTGATAAGTGTCTGATGAATCTTGGTATTAAGTTGAACAATCTTGGACCAAATTTCATGAAAGAGTGCATGCCTGATGGTTTGGATCTTGGACTTTTTGTTGCTGAAATGTAACACAGGTGACCTCATAGAATTGTTGCAAGTAACTATGCTAGTATCATCACTGCTATTTATCTTAGGGACAATGTTTTCAATTATTTTTAAGTGTATATAATAATGTATCTCTCTCTGTGTCTTTGGAGAGACATTATATATGTTGAATCTTTTTAGCAAATCCCAGTAATGAAATTCATTAAATCCTTTACCTTTCCTATGAAAGCTTTTTTGAATTGCTTCTAGCTACTGTATTTCACCAACTTTGTAGGGATTCCAGAGCTGTGAACAATAGTCAAACTTGGGGAGTACTAGTGATTTACATACATTAACATTACGGGCAATGATCTTGTAGCGAAAGTTCTTAAAATCCATGCACTAAGTGCTTTAGTTTGGTATACAACAATGTTTATATGCTGTTTGAAAGTAGCATCATCACTAATAAAAATTCCCAGATCTTTTACTGTTTTTTCTTTTCAATGGGACATTTCGTATCAGTAGTATTATTTGCCATGTTTTTTAAAATTTCATTGTGCCCATATTGAATTATAGTTTAAATTTACAATTGTTGAAAAGCATATTGTTTTATCAGCCCATGTGTAAACATAATCTAGGTCTGTTTGCATATAGAGAATGTCAGTTGGAGTTTCTATATTTTTACTCATTCTTGTATCATCTGCAAAACTTGAGAGGAAAGCATGCAAAACTAGAGAGGAAAGCATAAATAGTTTCTTGTAGTTACCTTACTGTAAAACGTTTTGTACGGATTTTTGAAGAAAAAGAATGATTCATTTTGAGTCCATCTGAGCTAAAAAAACAGGGAAATCTGGAACATTTTCAGGGAAAAATCAGAGAAAATGGTTCTAAGTTTTTGGCAGACACCCTGGCATGATGTTGCTGGATGCTGGATGTTGTTGGATGCTGGCAAAATTAGAATTAACTTCATAAATAAGAAAGTCATGCCACCCTTGAGTAATACTTTACGACTTCCGCTAACAGAGCAGAAATGAAGTTTGATTGATCATGATGGCATTATGTAGACTCTTTTTAGAGAATCCCTTGCAAGATATTAAAAAAATCGAAATAAATATCTTTCCGAAAGTATATTTTTTTCTTTCATCACAAGCCTCAATTTCTTCACCGTTTGTTACAAAACATAAATTCCTTTGGCCACGTTCTCCTGTATTGAAGATGTCTCTCATTCTCACAATTTATTCAGGCTTGCAAGGTAAAATTTAATAACTCTGTTACTTTATTACAAGAATGAAACATTTTATGGGGTTTGTCCCAATTTCCCAATTTCATGAATGAGCTACGATGTTTCCGGATTTTTCATGGAATAAATACTAAGTTCATAAAACGTACTTAAAACTACCCAAAGGACCAGAATACAACCATTTGTATTCCTACTTTTCTACACATGTTATGAGAAATCTTACTTTTTACTTACTATTTTTCATCTAAGAAGTGAGGTAGTAATGAAACAATTTTCTGCACAATATTTGTGGTTTGTGAAAAGAAGAATGGGCTTAATTTCCGAAAATGCGTTGTTAGAGATTCTGGAACCCCTTAAAACCCAACGTTTTCTTCTAGGTGCCAACCATGGTGGCACCTCGCGCTGATAATAACACAACAAATTTTCCAGATTTTTAAAAATGCAAGAGTTGTTAGCCCTCGAAATAATTTTTTGTAGGTCGACAGTCAACAAGATCATGGAAAATGAATATACCGTGGTCAAGTCATCCGATTTGTAATCTGATGGTTGAGGGTTCGAAACCCGTACTCAGCATGCTTAGGATCATGTCTGAAAAGCTGTTCCTCCGGTCAACCAATACCATGTGAGGGAAATTGGGTAGATGGTTCAAAGTGATCATCGGGTGTTGCAGGGGGTTGTCTAGGAGAGCACCGTACCCTGGGTCGTGTCGCTCAGAAGAGCATTAAATACTCCAGGGCCTTCAACTTAGGCCGTGGTCCCTCCTGAAAATAAGTTCCTCGAACTTTCAGAGGTTAACCACGTTAAACATCAACTCACTCAAATGTTATATTCTGGCGGTCAGTGACCGTTGACCGGCCGTTATTTCGAGCGCTGGAGTTGCATACTTGTTATTAACTTTTAACTTTAGCTTTCAAATTGGACAACGTAAATCGGTGATCTGAAGAAAGTTTTTATGAGTGTTTTTGTTTTTCCGTCTCTCTGAACATCAGTAATTACAATTTTAGAAGAATCCTTATGCTTTCAGAATGAGTATAGTTGCATTACTTTACGCATCTAACATAATTGCAAATATTATCTCCTATTTAAGCCTGTTAGTAGCTAAGAAAATACATTCGTCATATTACTAATCCCCAAAGAGTCCTTCCACACAACTCGTAACTCGTTTCATTCACAATTTTATTATGAAAATGGTACGATTTGCGAAACGAATTTTGTGGACAGTCCTTTTATAGGGACCGTCCAAGAAAATTTGTATCAATTTTCATACAGAAGGAGTGGTTTTGTGCATACTGAGTATGCACAAAAACACTTCTTAGTATTCGTAAGTATTACAATACGAATTTTGTTTACAGTCCCTTAAACTGTTTGTGTGGTTAATAAAAAATCATGAACTTTGAAATACAAGTGCATATACCACAGTGGATTTCTTGTAGAAAATTATGAAGCAAAGTTACTAGGCAACGATGTTGTTTCAACTTTGGTATACAGTATATACCGAGTAAAAAGTCGTTGGAAATACTTATGTGAGTAATGCAGACTTTTACTCTGTTTGTGTTGTTTGCGAAGTATGTGGATAATAAAAAGTGAGTTATATATTATATGGTCCAAACATGTTGAAGATGGTTAGCCATATTTCGCCTGAACATCAGTCTTAGACTCTATGATTATGCCCTAGATTTTATTTTACCGGATATAAGCTTTCTTTTGATAGAAATATGATACCCTTCGTTTTAAATCTTCAGTAGGGATATAATTTTCATATCATGAGGTATGTTTATAAAAAATCACCAAGTTTTTTAATCCACCAGCTTAAAATTAATTTAATGTACCTAGGGAAAGAGTTAAGGCTTGCCGTCGTTGATATCCTTCTAACTTTGGCCGACGACCGCAAGTTTTGAAAAGAGGACAATATTTGACGTTTCTCTAATGATGTTGCTAATAATTTTTTAATTTTTTTAACTCTTTCTTCGTAAGTTTATGAAAATTGTCAACACGTTTCTCAGTTCTTTCATTCTTTATGCACATTCTTATTATCCAGGATTTGTGAGCAATTGAGAAAAAGTTTGTACTGTACAAGAAATCACTAAATAATAACAACACTGAGGCAAAGAATTCAAGATAATAATCCTTAAAACCAATATTGGTAAATTGATGACTGTAATAGATGAATCTATATTTTTTCACTCTCTAATATATTAAATAATTTGCTTTTATCAATTTAGGGACCATCCATGAAGTTTGTATCATAATACGAACCATTTTCATTACAGAAGAACCATTATTGTCATGCAAGTATGTACAAAAACACTCATTCTCAGGCCTCCCACTCTGACTTAAAGTCCTAAATGTCCAAAAATGGGCTTTTTTTTAGAAACTGTCCTAAAATGTCTTAAATATGAAAGAAATGTCCTAATTGTCCTAATTTCCTTGACTATCACATTTCCTTAATTATCACTACATGTACATAAGGCATTATTAATCTTATTTGTACACTTCTTGGAACTACTGTCTTAATTTTCAAAGCATTTGCAACCACTTAACCCCTATGGTTACTCCTCAATTGCATTAAAATCACGGAGTCATTATATCCTGGTGTGATTCAGGGAGGTCCTGCGTCACCTTTCCTTTTTTAATCTATACTTTAGCTTTGTTAGCTTAACACGCAGCTTCTGCACTTGGTTGCCCATGTAATGGTTGTGGAGTTGGTTATTAAAAGCTAATATAAAAGACATTTGTATTTGTCTAAATTGAATCCAGATATGTCCTATCTATCGTCTAGTTGAATATTTTATTGTGAGGTCCTGTTAATGTTGCTCAGCACTTAGTATGCTAATTGCTTCTTTTGAAAATAGCTTTGTTTCACCAACAAATTTCAATACATGACTCATCACACTGATTGTCATCGATGTCATATGATGTATATAATAAACATCACATGATCCAAGACAGACCCCTGACAGACTTCACTGAGTACAGGTACGCAAGTTGATTTAGCACCAGAAATTAAATAATATCAGCAGGATATCCTTCATCCTAGTATTCAATGATTTAGTCAAGCACAATTTCCTTGTCGTTGTGAGCTGCTGTCAACATTTTTTCTAACAATTAATTGCGCTAATACCAAACCACTGATACCTAACTTTAAGAGTTGAGGAATACAGTACCCATATATCATAGAAATAAATAAAATCCGTATAAAATGTTGGTGTCTTGTTATTTGTCTTGACAGCTTAATCTCCTTTCAAAGCCCTGGGATATGTAATAAAGAACTGGACTGGAGAATAGGTATGGCAAATAATAAATTTGCATCGTTAAAGAAGAAGTTACTATGTAACTATTGAATAGATTTAGATCTAATACAGATAATGTTACTGCTGGGAGATCTGTACTCTTAATAAGAGCCTTTGACAGCATAGAATCAATATACATTAATCTCTTGAGGCATATGATTAGATCTAGTAATGTATTATGTTCCATTAGGAGATTGATAAAGAAGAGTACATTGACAATAATTGGACATTGGAATATACTAAGAATGAAATCATGTTTATTTCTAAAACAATCTTTAAAGATTCTATAGCCCACGTTTGTGGTTAAAAAAATGAGGCACTAACTACATTAAGCAGCTTTTGGTTGTTAATAAAAATTCCAAAAGCGTTAGACCTGGCTAAGACCGTTCTAGAAAACGTTTTTGAATATCAAAATCTTTAACTTTATAAGTCCGATTCACACCAGTAAGATAATTCCCATCGCAATGGAATGTTGCACGGAATTTAAGATATGAATGTGAATGACACTGATTCAGTCTGGGGTTGATCCAAAAAAATAATTTGGGCGGCGGTTGCGGCCAGGAGCTGACAGAAAATCCAGAAAATCCGGAAAATAACAGCGCAATACATTTCATATATGTGGGTTTAGGATGATAAAAAGACAAATTGATAAAGGTTTCATGTTTTTGATGTTATTTTTGGTACTTCAGACTTTTGCTTGTGTACTTTCTCTATTGTTTATTTCTAGAAAACAACAAATATTTATAGTAACATTTTTTTTTCGCTTCTTTTTCAATTTGGGCGCCCATATTAGGTGCACCCAAAAGCGATATATCGCTGTCCAAAATGCCCTGGATCAACCCCTGTCAGTATGTCTGCTAAATCAGATATATTTAGGAATCCACATCTTTTCTGAACAGAATAACTTTTATCGAAAAGTGATTGGATGAATTATTTCTTCAGAACTGCTATTATTTTGCTATTTTTCTATTTTTCTATTGCCTGCAATATTATTAGAGCAAAGAAGATCAGTTTTCAGAGAAATGATTGACTTTCAGCGTATCTGTACCTATTTCTCGAACTACCAATAGATGGATTCTACTTAGTAATTTCAGCATAATGATGGCTGCACATGCCTATTAAATTTTGTTCTTGTTTTACTCCCTCTACTAGGGTTAATGTCCTAGAATTTCTCAACTCACAGGGGAATGTCCTAAATTGTCCAAATTAATTGGCAAAAATGTCCTAAAATCCTAAAAATAAATACTCCAAGTAGAGTGGGAGGCCTGCATTCTGTATGAAAATTGATTTGAATTTTGATACGAAATTAGTTGGTTCTTGCTCCCTCTCAAAAATTCAATTTATAAATTTGCTTCATTCCTAAGGTACTGTATATGGAAAAAACTTTGTGTTTTATCCCGCTGGTTTCATTATTTCTGGATGTAAACATCACCATCCAGGGTGGATTAACATTGGTTAATATTGGTGATATGTTAATAAAATATTTGCTGTCATATGTTTTGGTATCTTCAATTTAGTGCAGTGTGTACATGATCCCAATAGGAGGTTGCGTTAGGACTGTCCACAAAATTCTTATCAATTTTCATTAGGTGGAGAATGAAGCAACTGTGATTATTAAGTCTTATTACCACTATTCCCAGAGATTTACCTTCAAAGCCCTTATTATTAAAGTCTATATAGAATGACAATTCTGGTGTTGATTAAGAACAGTTACAGGGTTTTTTACACAAGTTTGTTAATATGTTAATAAGGAAATTAAATCACCTACCTACGTAGTTATCTATACTTTTCTATTATAATATCGCACACGATTGATTTTTAAGTATTAATGGATTATGTGTAGGAATGTTTCTTCTTATAGTAAATTATTGGCCTGAATTATAAACCCAGCTGTGGTTATGTTCAAGTAAGCTTATTCCCTGCATAGGAACAACAGGGTCACCATCTGTAAAACCGATGTCACATACAGTTAATTAAATTAAGAACATCGATATTGCGTTATATAAGTTTTTAAGTAGGCTGTCCACAAAATTCGTATGCGAATTCGTCTCAATTTCCATCGCAGAAGAAGTGTGTTTGTGCATAATAAGTAAGTACAAAGACACTTCTTCTGCAAGAAAATTGATAACATTCCTATATGAAGTAGACAATAACACAACAAAGGCAAGAATCTTATCAATTTCCATATAAGTTTGATATCTGTATCTTATAATGACGTCATTTTGACATTGAATTATCGTCAATGTGATGTTTGATGACGTTCAAGTTCAAGCAACTACACAATGATAATGTTGTGCCTTTGTAAGCATAATACTTTTCACTAATAAAACAATAAAAAAGCGTCACTAAAAAGGGTAAATAACCTTATGATCTCAAAAAAACTTGTCACAAATCACTTCAATCTCACCTCAGGTGAAGTGTTATTGTGTATGCACAATAACACTTCATCTGAGATAAAAATTGACCGAAATGAAGAGAATTTATAGAGCGAATTTTTGTGACGGTTCCGAAGGAGACAGTTTGAAGGAGGTTTTATAAACTCCAGCTTAGATGATTTTTCTTATTATGTTCTTAGACAGTATTCAAGCTGTAAATTCTTGTTAAAGGTTAATCTGTACTCTATTATGTTTAATCTGGTTTAGTAAAGCCTTCAGTCTTGTTGCTAGTGAACAAAATTGAAGCTCTAAGTAATAAACATAACTAGTTAGAGAATTTGATTAGTGTGAGGAGTATTTATAAAAAAAGGATTTCGCTTGTACATAGAAACATAACAGAAGATTGGAAAAAATGTTTTTGTTTGTAATAGTATGTTTTTTTTAAGCTTGGTGGGCTTCTTTTAGGGATCGTTCACAAAATTTATGTAGAAATTCTCATCAATTTTCATTCAGAAGAAGTGACTTTGATCGTACTTAGTATGAAAATTGTATACGAGTTGGTATAAGAATTTTGTGAACAGCCTCTTACTGCATGATTTAAAATGCGAAAAGAAGACTGTTTCTGAAGCACTTAAACTGACACTTGTGATTTTAGCAGCACACATAATATGGTTAAGATTCAGAACCTGATTTTATTTGAATGGTTAAAACAAGTTAAGACCCAATCACAAAATTATTAATCAGAAATCGTATTTTTTTAATGAGTTTACGCACTCAAACTTACTGTTCGTCTCAAAAATTCGCTTTGATTCGTTTCACAACTCGCTTCATTATCACCTCAGATGAAGTGTTATTGTGCATACAGTTGTTCTATCACGAATTAAACTTTGACTTGGTTTCTAATGAATTCTGATTGGCAAAAGTAGGAATAAGTTTCCAGATAGAAGTTAATCAAAGTTTAGAATAGAATAGAATAGAAAGTATTTATTCGTATGTAATACAAGTTCAGGCCATATTACAAATTTTGTTATAAAAATAAATTATGATATATAGTGAGAATACAATACAGCCAAATATATTATTGTTAACAGGAGACAAGCACTTATAGCAAAGCTAAACAGCCGTGAAAGCCACCAAATCAAAGACATTAAAAGACTAAGTATATACGAAGTTTATTATTTACGGAATATGAGGGCGTCAGTAGAAAACGCAGAATGTCGTTTTTTGTAAAACATTCAGAAAGATTAACAGGAATGAAGCGAGTTTTTGAGATGGCACCTTAGGTATTCACGCTGTAGACTGTGTTCCATCCTGCATGATTGCTTCGTAGTTCTTATGTTGTTGTATTTTACAGTCGTGTACAGGTATCTCTAAAGTGGAAAACAAGACGATTTTGTTGTTAAAGAAATTTTAAACACAACGGTAACGCTGTATTAACCTTGGTGCATGTGCAAGATGGAGTGCATGTAGCCTATACTATGTCACTAAGGGACCCTCCACAAAATTCGTATCGTAAACTGTATCGTTTCCACCACAGAAATATCTTTGTGCTTACATAATATACACAAAGAGACCTCTTCTATAATCGAAATTGTACGATTATAGCAATGCGAGTTTTGTGGATGTAATTTTATTTTTTATTTTTTTTAACTGTGGTATTTCAAATATTTTCTCTTTTTCATTTTCAAGAAGTTCTTATTGTTATTTAAACTAGTATTCTCTAAAGCTTTAAAGGTGGTAGGAGTAGTTTCTATTTATGGTGAATGATATTGTAAGGGACTGTCTACCACAGAATGTGCAGTATGAGAAATTATTCTTAACTCTGTATTAGTGACTTTGGGGATATCTTCTCTTTGCATTGGTATTTTTTAGGGACCGTCCACAAATTTCGTATAGCAAATCGTACCATTTTTATCACCGTAGAAGTACCTTTGTGTATACTTTGTTTGCACAATGACACTCCTTCTGTTCCAACATTAATACAACTTTTCATACCAATTTTATGGACGGTCTCTTACCTCTGAGATATATTTTTACATATCTGTGCTTACCTGTGGGAGAATTGCTTCTGTTAGGCTCGATATTAACTAGAGACGATGGGTACGCGTTTTGTGATATAAAATAAAATGATAACTGATACAAGAATCCACTGTTGTGAAGGAGTGGACTGTTCACAAATCTCGTATAAAAAGTTTACAGGTCAGTAAAAACCTGAAAAAACTGGTCAACTGGTCAAAACTGGTCATCATACACAGCCAGGGAAAAGTCAGGGAAAATTTAAGAAAAAAGTGGCATCTGTGTCAAGTCATGGAAAAGTCAAGGAAATATTTTCCACACATTTGCACCGCAGCTTTTACTGTTGTGAAAATAGTGTGTATTCTAAGTTTCTCTCGAGATTAATTAGATTATTTTTAGATTACCGTAGGTAATATATTCGGTAAGACATTCCGCAGCGATCGTCGTATCAATTTTGGTGTTTGGTGCATCCTAGCGGTCCGTAAGGAAGAGAATCCCGAATCGGAACAATTTGGTTCGAGACCAAAATCGGATTAATTTAGCGTGGATTTAAGGCTACTTTTAAGATAATGCAATTAGTGGGCTAAAGTAAATCCGGAATGTGCTTCAAATGCGTCCGGAAATATTAAAAGCTACCACTCCAGCGCAGTATAAGTTACGGGAATCGTTCAGCCTTCAGGGCTGTTTTCATTAGATTTCCATTTGGGTAAAAGTCAGGGAAAATAGATGAAAAGTGTCTCAATGCATACTTTGTAGCATTAAAATACTTCTATTGAAGTACTACTACTAGTAGAAGTACCTTACCAATACAGTTCTTCACCCATTTTTTAATTATTATCACTGGAGTTATTTTAATGGATGGTTATTTTTAATGGTTATTTTAATTTTCTGCTGTTACACGTTGTGTTTTTTTATTAGAACATCGTTTATAAGAACATCTGGGCTCAGAAATGTTCAAAAATTAAGATGACCAGCCTCAGTACACAGCTGACAACAATATTTTTCTTTACCAGATTCCAGAAGTGGGAAAAGAGAAGATTTTCTGCATGATCCTAATTATTAAAATCAAGCATAGGGCCTAGTTAGCTATATCACACACTATAATAGGTTCTGTAAAATTATATTAGCAAGTGTTGTCAAAGAATACTGCTTGTTCTCATAAGAACACAATAAGAACATTTAAGACTAAATTTAGTAGAGAAATAAGCACATCCAGCCTCAGTGAAAATTTAGATGTTCTAATAAAAAAAAAACGTGTATTGTCAATCCAATTTATTGTTATTGGCTATGGTTATTTAGTAATAAGGGACACGTACACGAAATTCCTATGCAAATTGGTATCAATATCCATTCAGAAGGAGAATCTTGTACATACTTAGTATGCACAAAAACACTTCTTCTGTGATGAAAAAAGTGCGATATTTGATACGAATTTTGCAGACGGTCCCCTAATCTTCTTGATTATTTCTTAAATTTACATGGAAATTATTATGATTATATTCTTTTGTTTTTTTATCTAAATTAAAACTTAAGCCTTATGAAAGATTATAAAAAGTTTCACGAAGAAGAGTTCTTATGGATGGCTTTTCTACATAAAAAAGCTGTTAATGATCTCCATCTGATTGACTCTGTCTATATAGTGTAATCATTCTGTTCATCGCTTTCTTTCTTTCAATAAAATGAAAAACAATAATTGTATTTTTTATAGGTTTGAATATTTAATGGGAAAAACAAGACATATGGTTTTTATTTTATGAAATAGTTCTTCCCTGGCCAAGAATTTATTATCATCTTTTTTTTATAATTATAAACCATATTTCTCAAAGTTTCTTCCTGTGTAATTTTAACCCCTTTAATACCTGATGGTCCTCAAATAGTTAACAATCTGGCAGCTTTTGCTGTAAGATTGTTAAAGTATGTGTGACCATTTTGTTAACATTAGGTATTAAAGGGTTTAGTTTCATCCTTCAAAAATTTAATTTCTTTCGATTCTCATTTTCATCTCAAAAGAGTAAATTTTCACCTCAGATGAAGTGTTATTGTAACACTTACGTGTTACAATAACACTTCATCTAAGGTGAAAATGAAGCGAATTGTGAAGCGAAGGACATTTCCCCTTTCACAAAATTTGTTTCATAAATTTTTTGAAAATATATTTTAATTTACTGGACACTCTTCTGAAAGAAGAATGTTTGTAAAACTTATTTTTTAAGACGATTTCTTATAGCAAGAAAATGTTTTCACAATTATTGTTAAGCATGGGGGAGTAGGTTACATCTTACAAACCCACCACTGATCATGTACAAAAAGGCATAACTTTCACAATGAACACACACAAAATTCTTAAACAGAGATACAATATAAAGTTTACATATCATTTGAAGTTTCTGCAGGCTACGAATCTCTGTCTCAGACGACGATCCCAAATTATTAATTATGGTGTCAAATTTCTGCAGACTTTAAGTTCACTTTTTTATATAACTAGTGATAAAAACATTATTTTCTTCTTCTTCTTCTAAATTTTTCATCTCAAGAGAATTCCAATATTGTCATTTCTATAAATTAAAAAAAAAGAAGAATAAAAGTGTTTTTCACTAATTAATAAAAATATTTTTTAAATGTTAATATTGATATTAGCAGATACATAATTATAACATTTTATGTGCCAGAATGTAAAAAGAGTTAACATGGAAAGACTAGACATGGAAATTGTATTTTCAGTTGTTAGAGAGCTTTATTTTTTATTTCTGTAGAAGTTTTAAAGATTTTTCTTTTACAAAATGGGTGTGGCTCGTTTCACTACATAAAGATTCGAATTACGAAAGATCGTCCACAAAAGTTCGTATCGCAATCCCTATCATTTTCATCACAGATGAAGTGTCATTGTGCATACTAAGTATTTTTAGTAACAGGTCCAATTTGTGTAGAAACTCGTATCAATTTTGTTACAGAAGAAGTGTCTTTGTGCATACTTAATATGCACAAAAACGCTTCTTCTGTGATGAAAATGGTACGATTTAAAATACGAATATTGTGGATGGTTCCTTTAAGAGAGAGTTATTTGATATTTTTCTGATTTTTATGTTGGTTTACCTCTTAAACTATTAAGATTACACCTTACAGATGTGTATAAATCTCTTGTCAATGTTCTAACTTAGGAACCGTCTCAAAAATTCGCTTAGCAATTCGCTTCGTAATTCGCTTCATTTTCATCTTAGATGAAGTGTTA
>JAUCNQ010014683.1:0-13839 GCA_032352715.1 Bougainvillia muscus | reverse complement strand
AACATGCCATTTAGTTAAAACTTGGCACATATGTTCCTTGTAATAAGAGGAACAAAATGACGCAGAAAACTTTTTCAAAATAGCCGCCATTTGGTGATGACGTCATCAAAAATTTGAAAATTTTCCAACTGTTTGATAAAATATGACCAATTTTCATATTTCAATCACGAGATATCTGTATCAGATTTTAATGTTCTCTTATCTTTATGTAGAAGCCCATACCCAGTAGATTAACAATATAAATTTTTATTTTACGTAACTATGATATTTCGAGTCAGAATGGCACGCCAAAATTGACAAAAATTCCAAAAAAAATAAAGATGCGTTATTACTTCATAAAATGACGTCATCATAAAATGACGTCATAAAAATGTTTAAATTGAAAGATGTTATTAATTTAAAGATGTTGTATAAGTTTGAAGTCAATTACTTTACCACATAAAAAGTTATGGAAAAAAATTTTTGTGGTAATTTTAGCAGGTTTTCTTAAAAATTTGATAGGTGGTCTCGAGCAATAGCTTATAATTTCGAAATGGTAAAAGATATGGGGCTGAAACTTTGAGAAAACGTGCTCAATAGGATTTTAGTAAAAGTTTAAGTTTCAGTTTAATTGCTCATTTAAAACAAAAGTTATTAAAAGGGTTAAAGCAAGTAGGGCTATTAACTAAGCTTTTTGCCCCATATTGCTCTAGGAAACTCAACATACAGGGTTCTGTCACTTCAGCATTAAAATCACCTGTCAGAAAATTTTTTCGTAAACTACACTATAATTATCTAATGCATTACTGATACTTTGAAAGAAATGATCATCAGATTGACTCGGAGGATGATAAGTAGCAGAGAGTAGCCACTTAGTTTTCCTAAGATTTAGCTCAATTAAAATCGTTTCAATATTATTTGGTACTTTGAAATCTGCTAATTATTTATTTGGTATATCCTCCCGGATATAAAGCATAACTCCTCCACCATTTATGTTTCTTTTGAAAAACCATTAATAAGGAACTGATTAGTAGTGAATGTGGAATCAAGTTTAGTTTCAGAAAGAACAAGGATATCAACCTTATTTTCTACTAGCAACTTTAGCTGATCAAATTTTGAAGGCAAAGAATTAATATTTAAATTAGCAAAGAGAACTTTCTTCGGGTTTTTTACCCGAAAGTTAGAAAGGACATCAAATTCAGATGCATTTAGGCTACTATAAGTGTCATCATTACACCAGAGACATCTGGTTTATCTACATCTGGAGGATCCAGCACCACAGTGTTTATGCATGCAGGCACTAGAAAAGTTGGATACATTTCATCAATACTAATTCTTTCAGTACTAGACAATGGTTCATAATTCTCTGAACCCAATGGTTCAGAATATCCTGAACTAATGTTCTCCCTGTCTTCATGCATAGTTTTATTTCCTTCAGATGATCAAAAATTATCAAAATTTACATTTAATAAAAATCTATTCAAAAAGTTAACAAAATTTTCTGCTAATATGTTTGTACCATTATCCTTAAGATGAATCCGATCTCTGCATAAAAAGTCCCTTGTAATAGCATCGTAACAAATAAAATGAAAATTATTATGTGTACATAGTTCCCCAAGGGCTTCATTTACTTGATGAATTACTTTGGTAGTAACCGTATTTCGTTTAATCAAAATTGATGATATAAATGTTTCTTTTACGCCATACTGTTTACATTTACTGCCGATGGCAATAATACTCTGTACTAGATCTGTTGGATTCACATCATTATAATTTGATTGATTTATATCATTAGAGCCAATATGTATTAAAGTTATGTCAGGCTTTTCATCATTTTCATCATTTCATCTCCAACCATAAATATTTTATGCTGTTCAAGTTTAGTAGCACTGGCATATGAACGGTTTCCAGGCACAATGGGTGTAAATTCTTCTTGATTTTTTAGATAATTTTCTGTTGTACAAATATTTTGACGTTTTTTTTATTTTCATTATGCTTTCTTACGGGATCCTTTACATAATATTGTTCTACAGCATCATCAGTAACTACATTTAGATGGTCTTCATTTTGAGGAAACAATGCATAGGGGTTTTGTAGAGTGATGTTATTGTAATTATTATTGTTTTTCATTTTAATATTTGTTTTTGATTTAGTTTCCCAGTGTCCATGATTAAGATTAGTAACCGAATTTTCAAAAGTTTTTATTGAGAAGTCTATCATATTTTCTGGGTTTTTGAGTTCATTTTTCAGATTGTCGTTTTCTTTTTGTAAAATAGTTAATTTATTTTGAAGAAATATATTATCTTCTGGTTTCTTTACTTGTGTACTATCAATTGTGGAAATGACTGCTGTTAATTTTATGATTTCTGTGTCCACATATCTTTTAAAATCAATGTAATCACTAAAATCAACTACTTGATTTTGTTCTGTGTCATCAAAGTTGGTTTGCGTAAAATTGTGTTCTGGTGTGGCCTCATCATTTTTACTTTCAGTAACCACCGCCTCATCATTATTAAGTTCTTCATCAGATGTTTCATGATTAATGAGTTCTTTCATAATTTTTCCAGCATTGTTTCTTCTTGGTCGATCTTCCACACCCATAATGATTTTTAAAATATTTCACCTTTGCAGCAGTGGAACTGGTGGGACTGTATTATTATCGGATTTAACAGTCTTTACCGCTTAAGTCACTTTTAAGAGTAGTTTGATTGAATAGATTTGTTTTATCTGTTGTGTATGTAGTAATATCCTTACGGCCAACTCTAAGGCTGATTTGGACTGGGTTGGTAACCGGATTCACAGTCTTTACCGTTCTTTATTTAATTTATTATAATTTTTAGTTACGAAAAAACAATGGAGTATAAGGCGAACCTTATACTCAGTGACTTAAGAATAGTTTGAGTAATTATGCGTGATTTATTGGTCTATGCTTTTCTTAGTAATATTTTTAATGCTCATGTATATACTTATCTCAGAATTTTCCTATGTTGAGTTCATCTCCGACACTACCAATTAAAATGGGGGTTAAAATTAAACTGCTTAAAAGACTTATGACGTTGCCTTAACATGTTTTGCACAGTAATAAAACACCCTGTAAAATAACTGAACTCTTTATCTCGCTGCAGTGCACAATGAAAAACAATCATTGCAGTAAGGCCTATTTTACATATACACAAGTCGTAATGAAACAAACTAATAGTACTACTGACGATGATAGCTAGCAGTTTGTTATGAATACTGAAGAATTTCATGATTCTGATTGATGCAGCAATAGCTATATAGAATATACGTCTATCTTGTTTCTTTAAAATCAAAGAAAAGTCTTCAAGGATTTGTTGGAGTTAGTGCTTGATGTGAACGGAGCCCTATTTTTGACTTGCATGCTTTAAAAATTAACATTCGCAACCACATTGATTGTTTTTTATTTTGCCGCACATAGCTTATGTGATTGATTTTATAGAAAATTTTGTCCAACTATGGATAAATTAAAAGTTTAAGCTATATTTTGTTGCGCTTTACGATGTCTGTTTTTCTCGCTACGAATATTTATTGTACTGCCAGTATGTGTATAACTGGTAAACAGTGTTTTCTAGTGCATAGAAACTCACAGGTTTTTTAGAAACGTAATGTAGGGTAGAAAGCAAGTAGACTCTAACTCTGAATCCTTTTTGAATAAGTATTATTCCTCCCTGTAGGGTTGAAAATTGTAGTTCTGTTATTGAATCTCTGTTATTACAATGTCAATGCAAAAACTAAAACAGACTAGCGTACTATAATACAAAAGAGCCTCTAAAATATATTCAGCGAGGTTTGATTTTTAATTGCTTATAGTGGAACGGAGGAGAAACTAACAACTTTACCTTAAAATGATCATTTTGATGTTCTAAACACATCTGTATAAGTTAAACTATCCAAAAATTTATAATTATCCCAAAATTAGCAGTTTTTTCCAGTCACGTGACTAAACGCGTTACGTCACTGATGTGGATGTTCATTTCACAAAGTACAAAGTACCACACCTCCAAAGCATATGTTAATGTTATGCTTACATCATCATGGCACAGTGGTACAACATCATAAGTCCCATATTTTAACATCGTCGTTTTAATTATGAAGTTATCGTGTCGTCGGTGACGTCTTAATTTGAAACTTTACCGGATTTTTGTTATATTCATCAAATCAACGCCCATGGAGCAAACGGCATCATTGAGCAGGTAAATTATTACAATTTAAGATAAGATAAGTGTAAAGGCTGAAATACACTATCATTTTTCAATCTCATTTTTCAATGATCATTGAAAAATGATAGTGTAAACTAGATAGAATGTCATTTTTTAGCTGTTAAATTTCATTGATCATTGTAAAAAAAAGTTGAACATGTTCATTTGTTCTTTTATATCGAGTAGACGCTATTGTTTAATTTGGCGCCAGCAGAGTTTTATAGAGTTTTTTTTAAATACGGTAAAACTTCTAATAACCGCCGGGGACGCTCATTAAATTTTCCGATTTTTAAGGGGGGCGTTTATTAGAGGGAGGCGCTTATTAAATATTTTTGTTTTTCCAAACCACAGTGTAAGAAAAGTCAGGAATGTAATTTTCTAGTAAGTGTCCCTTTCGAGAGGGGGTGCTTATCAGAGGGGGACAATTATTGCAGGGAGGCGCATACTAAATCTTTCGACTTTGTAGGGTGGCGCTTCTTAGAGGGAGGCGCTTAAAGGAAGCAGGGCGCTTATTAGAAATTTTATCGTACGCAACATTTAGAGCATATGAATTAGAAGAGAGAGAAAATAAGATTTTTAAAAACATGGCTTTTAAAGTAAAACGTCAAGAAGCTACTGAGCAATTTTTCGATATTAGGAAGGAAGAAAGAAGCCTGTGGAACTAGTCGTCTATCTACAACGATTGAAATGCAAAATGCAAAATTTACCTTGTATTTAAGAAAAAGTTAAGACATGGAAGGCTAGTTTTTTAATGCAAAAGTGTATTATAAAACTCAAGCTCATTTCTTCTATATAGCCAAGGTTTTAGCCGAGTTGCTCCTCAACTTTCTTTTTCGATTTTTACGTTCCAATTTTCTCTTTGAAATGATATAAACGACTACTGCAGCCGCATATTCCTCTTCAGAGTTCTCTTCATTTAGAAATGAACTTTTTAAAATAAAATTACATTTTTACATGATAGTGTAAACCCCTGCTCTTCATCATTTTTTTTGTCATTAAAAATGATCGTTGAAAAATGACATTGAAAAATGATAGTGAATTTCATCCTTAATACATTCAAAAACAATCCTTCTGAGTCTATATTGAATGATTGACAATGAGTTAATTAATTATTTGAGGAAAAAAGATGGGTTAATATTTTTAAAGGGCGTCTGGGCGCTAATAGGCGCAACTATTTTTAGATTTTTTTGTATCATTGTGTTGGCTATATAAAAATGTTAGAATTCAAGGGCAGCTCTTAATAATGTATGAAAAAAAGTTATAAGCAAAAGTTTACGATAATCGTAACTATCGCACAAGAAATGTTCCGCATCAGTCACGTCACTAATCTTAGATTTATGAAAACTTTAAATTCTTATAAGTTCTTGTAAACTGAACAAAACTGGCTAAAATATTGGGAACCATCCTTTCTTTATATTATAAATGGAAATATATGAAAAAAGTAGGTCGTTATTTTCCCCCTCCTTTCCTCTTTAAATTGATAAAAACAACATTATTCTGAATTTTCGATCATTTATGCAAAACGTTTTTTCAAGAAGATTTCAACTTTCATAGTACATAGTACGTACCTGAATTAGAATTATATAAAATAGCTAATTTTATTGTTGATTACTGATAACATTGTCCCCTTGCAGCGAAAATTTGGATGCTCTGCTGGTTCTTTTAATGCTTCTACCATAGCATAGGAAAATAGTGCAGCAAGACAGCTCCATAGCATTAAACGTTTATATTTAATAACTGGTGTGTTTGATCAGAAAGAATCCATAATCCAGAGTTTACAAAACCTTATTTGTAACACAATGCAAAACAACAGCGAATGGGAAGCTAATACTATACTCAGGCTATATAATTCATTAGTCTAAATTCATTTGAGTTTAGTTTGGCATCGATTATTTGTTTTTGCCCACGCGAGCACAGCACGAAGGGCATATAGCGTTGTGAGCGTAAATGCGATTAAAGTGCAGAAAAAACCCTAGTCATGAAGAATGAAGATATATAAAATATCTGTTACTGAGGAAGAAGAGTGGTTTTGAATAATGGCTATTATCGATTACAATGGATATGGCATATGATAACTTGTTTAACCCCGCAAACTTAATTCCGTAACTGGTAAACCATCGACTCAACCAACATTCTTGCAAGAGTAGACCTGGTGTGTCACATCTGAGTTCTGTCCACCTTGTCTTTTGTTGTGAACAGTGAATAGTAGATTGCATTTCACTATACAGTTGGGAATTGTAAGCTTGACATATCGAAAACACCTTATCTTGAACAGCAATTGTTAAGTTAACACATGCAAAAATAAGGCTCTGGGATTTTTCTATACGGTATATAACATAATCTCTTTATATATTTTTGCAGTTTGTCCTTTTTAAGGAACTAGATTTTTAGAAATGTGTTTTAGCATATAGCTAAATGAAGATAAACAAGAATGCTTACACTTTGAACTTTTCGTTCGTTACAAGTTGACCAATGGGATCAAACCATATCACGACAGTGAAGTAAGATAAAGCAAACTGCAAGTCGTTAATATTGAAGGAATGGGTCGTGATGCAAATACCTGTGAAAAATACACGCATACTGCACTAAATGTGTGTACCAACAGGAAATTTTCATCACCGTTTTGTTATAAGCAACTAAGTTCAGGTGCCAGTACCAAAAGTTGCATAGCATGAACCCATGTTTGAGTACTCAAAAAACTGTCGCTTAAAGTCAACACCTAAATAGCAATTTTAAAGGGAAAATAACGAAAAAGTAATTAATCCGGGGCCTTTAAAAACAAAAGATGTCCTTTATACAAGAAAGTTTGTTTCAAAGTTGCTTATGGTAACAAAGTTGGGCATGAAACGTTGCTTAAATTTCTACTGAGTAATGGTTGCTTATAAAAATGCTGTTTATAAAAAAAAAGACACTTCTAGTGAGATTCTTATGAATAATCATTCAGAAGGAGTGTCTTATGCAAACGGATACTTTTTCTGAGATGCAAATGATACGATTTACGATATAAAATTTGCAGAAGGTCCTTTTGCAGGGATGATATTTTTTTTGTAGTGTTTGAATCAGTCCGAAATTTTAGGACTTTTAGTTTTTTCCTTAAGACATACCTGGGAAAATTTCCAAAATAATTCTCTTCGTAATCTCTGAGATATGGGTCATTTGTCGAGAGCATCAATGAAAATATTTCAATTTTTGGCCAAATTTTGTCGTAAATATGACTTCATTAACGACGTAATGACGTAATGAAGTTTTTTGTGGTGTTATGTTGTTCCTTTTATAATAAAGTATTACCGTGCAAAGTTTCAGGTTTAACTCTCACCCAGTCCAAAGATCAGTCTGAAGATCTGAGGGGTGCGGATCCTCCCCACCCCCAAGTAGGGAGAGTCTGATTGAGCACAGGTATATTCGGGTTAAAGGAACAGATTATAGAAATTATTTGAAACACACATTGAAAACAAAATAGACAAAATAGTTAAATACCTGAAACATTTGTACTTGTGTGTAACTTCATACTTTATCACAAACTTGCAAATAGCCTTCAAAAATTTATCATTCTCTGTTACAGGTGGTTCTTCAGGAAAATTTACTAGTACTAAAGCTATACTCTGTTTATTTTTTTCCAATAAATCATCCATGTTTTTTAAATTTTGGTCTAACACTTTACATACTAACTTGGGGATATTAACATAATCACTATCATCACCATTAAAAAGATTGTTTTTCTTAGCGGAAGAAATACCATCAAACTTCAAAATTATCAGGTTTGTTAATGGAACAGTTTTAGAAGCAAATACAGAACACTTCTTTTTATTGTTACATCCCCCTTCTTGATACGGACAAAACCTGTTATGATCTACCATACCGTGGCAAAAACTTTGAACCATTTCAGTAAACTGTTTATATTTTAAATGGACACAATCTTTATACAGGTTAGAAAACGGCTCTAATTCTGCGTGTTTCTTTATAAACTCTTTCCTTTCGCTACCATTGAGAACATTCGCCTCATTTATACAACAGCAACAACATCCAAACTGAGATTTATACAAACGAATAGGGAAACTGAAATATTTTTTGAAATACTTTGAAAACCACCCATACTTTTTCAAAGTGTACTCATTTGTGTAAGCCTTGCACAACTCATCATTAATTGACCCTTTTTTCCGTAATTTCCTTATCAACAAATAAATTCTCAGGATAGTATATATGAGACCAGCTAAGCCAGAAAGTGGTATAATAATCCCAACAAGTGTTGCCACAATTGTCGCAATATCTAAAAAGAAAAGTGTCATCAACTGCGTTAGTAAGAACTGTAAGCCACTTCAACACAATCATACTACTCAGAAAAACTGCATTACAGTTGTGAATACGTCATCAGGACGCTAATTATGGTCTTGTGTTGACTGGGAACATAGAAGTATGATAATTTAAATATTTCTTAAATGCTTATTCAAAAGGTTTCAGGGAAAATCTTCAGCAGAATCACTAGAAACCTTGTGACATCTAAGTCATTAAGCGGTTTGAGTGTTCAAAGTATCCCTTGGTCCCTTGGTCACTTGGAGCACACTGCTTCTTGTGATCCTTGTTACTCAAATCTAGAACAACTGGAGAGTTTGAGACACTAGTGACCCAAACGTTGAATAACCCTATTAGTACTGGAGGGGAGGGGCATTATGCCCAGTATACTTTTGAAGTTGCATGCAATTGGTCAGAACCACCTATCAAATTTTTGAAAAACTATTATTCACATAATTTCTAAAATAATTGACTTTAAGCTTTGACCTATTATAGAAAGTTGGCAAAAATGTTCATGTCACAATGCTGATCCGAAAATGACATCATTTACCGGATTACGGAAAAAATTTTCGTTTTCCGGAAAAACTACCACAAAATATTCATGAGCCTATTTTTCTCCCGGTTATTCCATAATGGCGGCCAATTTTTGACGAGAAACATTATTTCAAAATATTTAGTATAGTTTTATATAGCTTTTATAGGAAACAATTTCATTTTATTTGGCGAATTTTCTCTTTTAAAAAAGTGCAGAAAAATCGCAATTTACAGACAAATGATGACGCCATCAAGACATTGATGACGTCATATCAAATCTGACCATACCCACATGTTCCTATTGTTTTGAGTAACAATTGTGCAAAGTATTCAAGTCTCTGGCATTTACCGTTCAGGAAAAAAAACAGTTGGCCCTTATGGCCCCCTCCACCCCCCCCCCCCACCCCTCGGGTGTTCAGCGGCAGAAAAAACCCAGTGCTAATAGGGTTAAGCATCCTGAAAGTGTCTCAAACAGTTATGTTACGTTTTCAGAAAAAGTAATAGAAGCGTTCAAAATAGCTGGAAGCCAAGAATCCACAAAAATTCGTTAATGAAATCGTACCCATCTTCATTCAGAGGAAGTGCGCTATTCTGAGATAAAAATGAAGCAACCTGCGAAGTGAAATTTGCACCTCATTGAACGTATACTGTCACCGCGCATACAAAGTAAATACAACAACATCTGAATGAAAATAGATAGGAATAATACAAATTATTTAGGTGAAAGTATTTTTGAGAAGAAAAAGTTCAATAAACCACATAAATATATACGGGGACGTTGAGTAGTAGTGGTCAGTCCGGTTTCTCCAACTTCTTGGCTTCATACTCCTTCTTCATAACTTCCTACTCCTTCTTCTGTTCATATTAATGAAAAGGTATGGTGTCGAAATTTGTACCCTTTGGTCAATATGTTTCAGAAAATATCATCAATATTATGAATAGATAATCCTTTTCACCTTTAACTGAACTGTAGAAAGTAGTAGAAAGTTGCAAATATTAAAGAGATTCAACTCTAAAAAGAATTAGTCTTTTGCTACTAAATTGTTAATTTTATTGCTAAGCAGAATGTCGAGCAAAAAACTTATCCCAGCGACAACACTTTTAAAAGGACATCTGTAAAACGTCGTAAAGACGTTTTGTAGTCTTGTGTTGTCTAGGATGAGAGACGTATATTCCGTACTTACTTGTAGAACGACTTTCATTATTTGCAACGGTTGTAGTAGCTGCTGGAGTAGTTGGTAAACAATTAACATATCGTAGGTAAATAATTAAGAAGAGAAGTAAACGTTTCATTATAATTGTAACTAAATAAAAATAGTGGCAGATTTAGACTTAATCCGAATACAAAGATGGAGATTAAAACTAACAAGAAAGCCTTACAGCTTGAACCTCTCGGTCTAATATCTAACCCTTTTGAAGAAAATAGAAACTTTCTGGAAACTTTCTTCTCCTCCTGCTAGTTAAAACACTGTACAAAGAGAGAAAAACAGATACCAGAAATATATCCGTTCATTGTACCGTTCATTGTCACGTTTATTTGCTATTGTACACTTAGCATAAAGGCTTATGATCATTTGTTAACTAATAATATTTGATAATTGTATTAGTCTCTATCTTGGTACCGTGAATATACGTCAAATGCAACCATGCCGTCATTGTAGCAATGACTGGCAAAATAATAAATCACCTTTAAAAGATACGTAAATGCTATCGTACAATTTTATACCAATAAGATAGTTTCAGAAAACACGCTGAAAACCTGGAAGGGAAGAAATGTTTGCCGGCAGGGCTTTATTTAGACCGTAATTGAGTGCAATAATCGCCCGCTGGCCGGAAGAAATTTTTGCCGAATTTACGTTTGCGGATGAAGGCCTCCAAAACAGTGAATTTTTCGGGAATCCGAATCTACGTTCAGAGAACTGTTGGATAGAGATAGGTCTTTTACTGTACATGAATATATATCCAGTCTTTAGCTATTGAAATTTATAAATGTCTGAACGGTTTTTCCTGTGAGTTGTATAATGGTATATTTCAAATAGAGAAATGTACTTATGACCTTAGACTTAACTCAGAACTAAGGGTGCCTCAAATAAACACAGTATCATTTGGAGAAAAGTCCCTTTGTTACTTTGGATCCCTTATTTGGAAGATTATTCCAGAACCATTAAAGCAATGTAAAACCTTGAACGAATTTAAAGAAAAAGTCCGTCAATGGAGACCCAAGAAATGTCTGTGAAAAATATGTTGCAATTACATCGTTAACGTAGGTTACGCCAACATTACTGATTAAAGATTATTCAGCAATATTTATACGCTGATCAGATTGTATAACACTAGGTTGCTAGTTTTTATTTTTATTATGTATGAAATTTTCGGTATATATAGACCAGTGTCAAACCTGTGTCTGAAAGTGTTGTAAATTATTACCGAAGATAAATAAAGTTTAACTAACTAACTAGGGTTCCACTGCGCATGTCTACGTGTCACTGTGATGACGTATTCGTGCGTAATGAGCTATTTTTAGACAGACAACTTTCCGTTGGAGTTGGGCCTTGATACTTGACACACACATTTAGTGCAGTGAGTATGTATTATTACAGGTATTTGAACCACCACCCATTCTTTCGATATTTTCCACTTGCAGTATGTTTTATCTTACTTAACTTATACTAACTATTTTTTGACATGGTGTGATCCCATTGGTCAACTTGTAACGACCGAAAGGTTCAAAGTGTAAGCTTTCGTGTTTTAGTTTTGTTAGCAAGTCAGAAATTGTCCTTTGTCTTTTTGACAAATCAGAAACGGATATAAAGAGCGAAATCGGAAAGCTAATGCCTGGAGAGAGATTCAAGAAAAACTGTTACCTCGTTTTGAAAACTATTCGTACCCAAGTATGGGTTTTATTAATATTTTCAAGCCGTCGTCGGGAACGCCTGCGTAATAGTTTGAGTATATATGACTATACGGTTGTTATTAGTTTTACATCTAAGATCGTAAACCAGAGACGAAAATAATCACTTGTAAAGGCTTACCTTGGTTACAGTTAGATTTAATTCTCCACTTTGCTCTTCCAGTTGAGCGAAAATTCAAGAATATTCATCCGTAAATAGTATATAAAACAAAACAAAAACAGTGTGTTGGTTTTCTATATTGAAGTTAAACGTATCTTATATTTCCTTTATATCAACAAAAACAAAATAACAAAATAAAACTTTACAGATATTTTACTACGCCTACAGGAAAGTAAACAATTAAATAAAAGAAACCTGTAACTAATCTGATTCGTTTAATATTAGGTTGAAATCATAGTACAACATATAACTGGTGCATTAATATCCGTTATTACGAAATGAAATAATATAATCGATGATTTATTGATTTAACAATGCAGTTAATATACCTCGGTAATTTATATGCTTAGTAAGTTTGAAAAGACATTCACCGACAATTTATGACACTCTTCTCAGAAAAATAATTAGGTTTTCCTTGGAGAATTTGTCTCATATTTGCACTCAATCAAAATCAAGCTTTTTTAACGCAGATGAAAAATGGTAGTTACAGTTGTTTATTTTGTTTGAAAAATGTGAGACAAGCTATCTGTCCGTCAAAACAGTGATTCAGGTTCTTTACCAGCCAACTCTACAATTAATTTCTTAGATGTACAAATGTGAACCTGTTATGTATGTTTCTACAACATATTCTTAAAGTGTAAATTAAATCCCACTGCACGCACAGAGATACGTATCTATATGGAACGTTTACCAGCAAAAGGTGTCATAAATGTATTCTAAATGAATGGTTTTTACAAGATCCATGAGAAGAGAAGCACTTTATCTTGCTTAGGTGTAATGATAGTCCAACTTTAGACCAGTGTTACACCAATAAGAGAATGGATTTTTGATGTACGTGGAAACACCTGATAATCATCATGTGTTAAATGTTAAAGTTGTTTCTTTTGTGTGAATAACGTGAAACAGCTACGTAGATAACTCTACAAAATTTACTTTCATAACTTTCATAACTACTTAGATTTAAGCAAATCGATTAAAATGTGAGTCTATTATGAATGGATGGTTCTCCCGATATTCACGAGAAGAGAAGCACTTTACCTTACCTGTCTGTAATGATAGTCCTACTTTGGGCCAGTGTAACACCAAGAAGAGATATCATTGTGGATTTATGTGGAACCAGATAATCATCCTGTGTTGAATGTTAACGATGTGAAACTCCCGAAGAAGATTTCCACGAAAAAGAATTGTATTGTCCTAATTGCTTAGAAACAGTATGATGAACATTTGCATGATAAACATTCTCCATGCTTATACCTATATAGCTTAGCATACCCATTTTATAGAAGTACATCTGCTCCTCCCAAGTAAAGAGGTAAATGTTTACTTTGGATTCTAAATTTGAGGTCTATTAGAAGTGAATATATTGAATACATTTTTTTGCAATGTCATTTTAAAGTTATTTTTAACCTTAGTAGCTTGAAGTAATCTTTTTAATACTGACGCCAATGTTTCAAATAAATTAGCTACACAGGAGAGTATTTCCTGATTCTTTTACGTGCCTTTCTCTATGCTCATACATTGTTAACGAAGTGTACACCAAATTTTTATAAAAAAAAGAGTCAATCATAGACAATGTTATGACTTATGAACTTTGAGGTCTATATGGAAGAGTGAAATCTGATAAATATATTTTTAAAAAATCATTTGGAAAATATGTTTAGCCTTCTGAATGAGCTGGCAGCTCATTAATTGTGTTAACACTGAGACTAATATTTGAATTTATTCGCTATGCAAGAGAGTATTTT
>JAUCNQ010014572.1:0-13841 GCA_032352715.1 Bougainvillia muscus | reverse complement strand
TATTTCCGGTATTTCTCTGGAAAATTTTAATAACCTCTTAGTCTACTGCTACTGTGGCCTTTTCACCCTGCTTATCTAGCTACTATTTCAAGCTGATACTTTGGTGAAGATCTTTCCTTCTCCATTTTCTTAAGACAGCTAAAGGTGATTTTTGCAGTAGGATTAGTAACATTATTTGTTAAAGAAGTTCCTTTTTTTCATGTATTTCATATTCACATTCTGTCTTTATATCGTTAAGGTTATTCTCTTGTTCTCTATGTGTGCGATGATACGTCGACAGGTGAACAGAACGGAATAAGTTATAGCCTTGTCATTTTTCTTTTATCTTTTTTTCTACGAGATTGGCATAGAAACAGCATAAAATCAGGCTTACAAGCATAAAAAAGCATAAAAATGGCCTTTTAAGAGCATAAAATCATAAAAAGAATTCTTGGCTAGAGGCTGGGAGCCCTGCAACTTCCATAGTTTTCCTCTTCTTTAAATGCTGGTGGAGCCTTCAATTGCGTTGCAGCCATTATAAAATCTTTACCACCCAAGAATATTATTTACAAACTGTGCCGGACAAACCAACTCACAATCTTCAACTTCCAAAGATTGTACACAGTTATGACTAACTAAGAAAATATAAACTCTCTCACCTAAGAAATCACATCCGGGTGTGTGCCCTTAAATAATTTGTTCTTTCTTTTCTTTCAACTTTGTAGGTCAGCTTAACGTTGCCACCATAGTCTTTCACTAAAACTCTGCTACCATTGTTAAATGCTTCTTACCTTGAGAGTATATATTGAAGGCTTCACCAGTCTTGTCTATTATACTGGTTATTATAAGATATAAATAAACTTTCTTCATGATTCATACAATGTTTACTATTTAAAGCACTATTATTATTGATACTTGTTCCTGATAAAATCAGCTTCGGTTTGCATAGTTTGTAGTTTTGTTTGCATATTAAACATTTTACTCACTTCCTTTCATAGTTTTTCAATGAAATTGTGTGTACATTTTTGGTCTTGAAGTAATGACACATTTAGTCTCTAATGCATTACTTTTTATTGGAGAGACTAACCTTTGACTCGTATTTCTACATCCCCCTGTAATTTGTGCAAGAAATTTGCTCACCCCATTCACCATTTTTCCTTGCATTGCATTAATGTTGTCATGTTTGGGGTTGTGCTCTGGCAGATTGCTTTAACCTGTCAGAGGATTCACAAGAATCTGTAAGTTTTAGCTGACAGAATCTCTTCTAAACTGGATACCATTTCTCACCATCTTGATATTGCCTCTTTGTCTCTTTTCTATAAATTTGAACTTCATTCACTCATTGTTAGAACTTTTCCATGACTAACTAGACTTTCATAAATGACACACTGTCCAGTTGCATAGGTCTAACAAGGGGCCGTCCGCAAAATCTGTATTGTAATACGAATCATTTTCATCCCAGAAGAAGCGTTTTTGTGCATACTAAGTATGCACAAAAACACTCCTGTATGGAAATTGATACGAATTTCAATACAGCTTCTTTCCATGTACATCATACTTGTGGAATTCTCTCCATCTTTTCCTGTCATGTATGATACAAAAACAAACGCATACTATTACAAATCTTTTTGCATGAATTTCTGTTATTATGTAACCCATTACCCAGTAGTAGAGCCTTGTTTTTAAAAAGGCCAAGTGCAAATGTGTTCAAAGTTTTTAAAATTATTAATTAAAGTTCATAGGTCACTGTTTTGGGTGGAAGAAGACCTCAGTGTTGTTATACAAATATTTCATAGAATTAAATTATCACAAAAATATTTAAGGATAATCTGATTTTCTGAATAATTGTTTAGCATTTGTTTCCGTACTTGTTTTAGTTTTTTTTTTTTAAATTTTGGGTTTGACACTTTTTAGACCTAATGAATAATTTTGCAAACAATTATGAGCTATGAGCGTCTGGTGGAGTTGCAACGATGGCCTGGTATTGGCTTTGGCTTTAGTGTAATTGGAGGAAGTGACACTCATATTCCACCAATGATTTGTGCACTTGTTAGAGATTCACCTGCTTTACTTTCAAAACAGGTAACAAAAATATTTCAAGTTGTAAGGTTTCGTCCACATATTATGTATGGAAATTTGTATCAATTTTCATTCAGAAGAAGCCTCTCTGTGTAAACTTAGTATGCACAAAGACACTTCTTCTGAATGCAAGTTGATACGAATTTCCATACTATAGAAATTTTCCAGTTTCTAAGTGACTGAGTTACTTCAATCGGATGTCAGATCACTAAAACTCACACACTTATCTGCACCCTTCAAACCCGCTATCACATTAGGTAAGTATTGTTTACCCTCTTTTCACCGAGAGAACTCCTTTATGTTATAATGAGGTTAAGATTGCTAGTGTATTTTAGTCAGCCAGCAGAATCAAACAACTTGATTATTTTTGGTAAGACCCTTGAATTATTTTTGTGAAAATGTTCCCACTATTATAAATAGTCATAATAATGCCTCTTCAAAGAAACCAATATATTTTTAGAAATATTTAATATGAAAAGTTATCTGATTTAACTGATCAGATGCTCTCCTCCTATTCTAGATTAGACCAAATCAATATTCAGCTCTCGATTTTATTTAGGGTACAAAATTGATACGAATAATTTCTGTACGAATTTTGTGGACGGTTCCTTAATAATTTCTTGTTGTTTTTTATTTCTGTAGGTATTTGTTGGTGATGTATTGTGTAAAGTAAATGGGATCAACGTTTCTCAGTATGAAACAAAGCAAGGTAGTTGTCACCTGGTATTCATGATATTTTGTTAAAAATATTCCTTCGTTCTTTTATGTCATAGGTATCTATACAGTATAATGTTTCGTTCCTTTATGTCATAGGTATCTATACAGTATATGTTTCGTTCCTTTACATCATAGGTATCTGTACAGTATATGTTTCGTTCCTTTATGTCATAGGTATCTATACAGTATATGTTTCGTGTAGACACAGGATTGTGTTGGGAATCGTCATGTTATTTTGACATAAAGACAGGAAAATGAAACGCTTTGTGAATTAAATTTTTTAGACAATTCCTTAGACAAACCCTCCAATTGAACTTTTTTAACCAGACTATTTAAAGTAAAGTATATTATAATAGGCATGAAAAATACTTATCCTCAACTGAAATGTGCAACCTCACTATAGTTTAAGTATATTAAATTCTTTAAAGACATCTTGAGTGAGTTGAACTGTATTAGATAAAACGTTCCTTGATGGAAGAAACTCAGACTCAGATTTTATTCTTAACGATATTGCGGTGGGTTGTGGATACCTCAGTTATCAAGAGTCTGAGTTTCTTTTCGCCGAGAAACGCTTTATCTAATTATATTAAATTGATGGGATTTTAACCTGCGAGGGATAATAAGTAAACAAGTATGAAGCAGACAAGGCTTCTTCTAAAAATTTCCTTTATAAATTAGTTTCATTCATATTAATTTTCATTAAGAAGAAGTGTCATAGTATGCACCAATATATTAAGATTCTACACCAATTTCGTTATGGACCATCCAACAAATTCGTATCATAATATGAACCATTTTCATCACAGAAGAAGTGTTTTTGTGCATACTGTATGCACAAAAACACTCCATCTGTATGAAAATTAATACGAATTTAAGTTATGGATTTTGTGAACGGTCCCTATAACATATTTATGGATGGTGTAAGGAAAGTTGATACAAATTCTCGTTCCAGTTTTGTAGGGGGGGGGGGGGGGTCCTAACCAACTTAACATTGGTAAATGTGCTTTTATTCTGTGATTAATTCCTTACTATAATATAAAGTATTCTTTATTTACTTAAATCTTAGTTGTTGACTTAATCAGAAATTGCAAAGAAAGAATTGTTTTGTCATTGAGAGAAGGTAATTTGATTTGATGTTTACTACACAGTCATATGAATGAAAGCAAGTCTTTGCAAAATGAATTTCTTAGAAGTTTTAGATATGACCTCTAATAAGTTCAGTATGAATAAACAACATTTAAATTAAGTATTTGACTGTCTTATTTTTATCTCAGAAGTCTTGGTAAGACAGTTCTAATGGGGTGAAAATTGTATTTGTATCTATCCAGCACATCATATTAAAAATTGCGTTGTGATAACATTGTTTTTGTTTGAGTGGCTGCTGGGAGAAACAAATGTTTAGAATTCCTAACATAAGATCTGCTTTTATGCAACTTGTGTCCCCTCTTATATATACAGACCAATGTTTTATAAGTAATGATTTTGTTATATGCACCTGTATCTGCTACACAACAAATATATTTGCCTCAACTTCAATTTTTAGATCGACTGGCGAAATTAAAGGCTCGACCTTTTTTAGCTGAAGGAAATTTGATTGATCCTCCACGTGCTACTAGAACTCCACCATTACAAAACCTTACTCCAAACTCGCAGAGGACTACTCATAAAAGCCCAAAAGTACTTCATAAAAGTCCTGGACCACATCACATGGGTGCTGGAGCTCAACATAGAAGTCCTCGAACTAATAGAACTACACACAGCTTAAGTGATGTTATAGATGATACTATTATTACGAAAAAACCCTTAGCACATTCATATAGTTATACTCAATCTGTTCCTATCAATAACAAATCAAGGCAGGCGTATGTCAGAAACGTTGTTGATGGACCAAACGTTGTGGGTGGACCAAAATCATATGAGTATGGAACCGATGGCAGGTTTATTCCAAAGAACAATTCCCTTGAAAACTTAACTTTATCTGATCTTTCTTCAGACCAAAGTATTGAAGTTAATGATTCATATAGACGACATTTAAATACAATGCAAAGTCCAAAACTTCAAACCAATTCAACACATGTTTATAATTGTGAAGACTTACCTCCATCACCAAGGTCGTTTATAGCAAATAATAGACATGAATCGCCAGGCGTTGCATACAAATGTTTAGCTAATAATAGTAAATATAATACCAATGACTATGCTTCATATAAACCTAAGTCCTTGAACTATGATACCGGACCCACTCCAAATAATTATGTAAGTACACAACAAGTTCATGATATGTCTACACGAAGTCACAATGATAGTAGAGAGATAAATTATGATGCCCATAGAACTCAACATCCACCACATTCCAATCCTTCAGATGATTATCAACGTCGTATGAACCAGGTATTAAGTGCACCACATTACAAAAGTAAACAGGAGTCACATTTTGAATTTGAAGATGGTGCTTGTGCTAGTTATATTCGACAACAAAGTTTTGACAAAGGCAGGCCTTACAGTAACCCAGAATTAGATAATAGCTATGTTGAGGACTATTTAACAGATGCACCAAGAGTATTGAACCAACTTCAAACTCAAGTACGTCAACAAAACTACCGTAAGAACAATAGTAATTTTTCTTCGCCTAACGTTTTCGAAGAAGCTGATCGATCATATTCGGAACACAAAGGCTTAACTTTGACTCCTAATGCACATTCGGTACATTCTTTGAACAATCGTAATTTTTATCAGGAGAAAGACTTGACTTTTACAGAGAGAGCACACCATTTATCCCCATTATCAATAAACACACCAAGTTCTAGTGTTGGTGAAGTATCATCAACTGCATCTCCCGTTATCTCCACTACCTCAACAAGTAATGCTAGTGACACAATCAGTCCAGCTGATATAGCAAGTCGACTGTTCACACTTAATGGCTATAAAAGTACTGATGTTGCGCCACTGCTTGGAAAAAAGTAAGATATAGTACTTATAGATAAAGTCTACCATAATAAGAACAAACCGTACTATTTCCATTACAAAAGCAGGGTGGACACATAGCTGGAAAACCTGGAAATGTCAGGGAAAATGGAAAATGGACTAAAAAGTCAGGGAAAAGTCAAGGAAAATGCTAAAAATTTGGCAAGTCAGGGAAAAGTCAGGGAAGTTTTATAGTTGTCCAACTCTAGGGGGAATGTAGTCACAATACAGAAGACATGATCAATAGTATCAAAGAGATATTTAAGAAACTATGGTCAGGGAATTTTGATCTTGGTCAGGGAAAAGTCAGGGAAAACGATGATGCCAAAAATTTTGCCACCCTGAAAAGATTTGTCATTGTGCATACTAAATATGTACAAAGACACTCTGTCTGAATGAAAACTAATACAAATTCAGGCCTTGCCATGAGACGCGAGCAATTTCTCACACTCCCTCACGCTCTGCTAACCCTTGTCATAACAAAGTCATGCTAGCTTTATTGCTTCTGCAACAAATTGATGGACGATGGAAGGAACCAAGATGTTTTTTTGCGAAATTTCGTTCAGGTAACCCTGGTGTCTATACAGTAGATCCTTTTATTCATTCAATATCTTGCAACCTTCTTAGCTAGATTTCTTTATACTGCAATAGAGAAAAAACACCATGGCGGTCCTGCTTAATGGATTTTCTCCTTCTGTTTTGGATTTTTTGAACCAAGTTATTATGTTAATTATTCTCTTATGGCATAGTATCTTCTCACATATTAGAGAATAAGGTACTTTGGTGGCGTGCTCTCATAAATTTTCGATACATCGATCTTTCCCAATCGGTAACTTCTTGGATTCTTGTTTTAGTTCTGTTCTTCATACGCAAATTTTTTCAACAAAAAATAATTATTTGTGGAAGTGCTTGAAGTGTTGTATTTGCAAAGGATTTTCTCCTTCTGACTACAGTAGTTCAATTTTTAAGCAAAGCAGGCGTGTGGTAATGTGAACGCCATAATTTGAGGATGCAGACGAGCCTGTGCGATCGAACCCCTGCGATCGAACCCCTTTCATTAACAAACCTGAGCATGAGAGTAGCACCTGTGAATCGCTGGCGTAACTATTTTTACGCGAATGTTTGTACCGCTTGTGAGCGATTTTATTCATGGCAAGGCCTGGAATTGCTATAAGAATTTTTAATCAGTATTTTTCTAAGATAAGAGCTTTAAAGGTATCTGAGTATGGCACCTTGCTGTATAATGTTATTTAGCAACATCAAAGACTCAAATGTTGTCAATAGGAAATGTAATAGATTGATGAGTAGATTAGCAGGGATACCCCACAAATAACGAATGTGACCGACTGTGAACAATTTGAACTTTCTGTGACATGCTTAATGTTGTTTTTAGCTCTGATTTCAGTCAGCAAATATGTAAAGAATACCTCCAGTTCTTTTCATTTGAGGGACTATGTCTTGATGAAGCTCTAAGGTAAGTTTATCAATTGTATATGTATTTAAGAGCTTGTCGGGAAAGTTCGTATGGAAATTCGTATCAATTTTCATACAGGAGGAGTGTCTTTGTGCATACATAGTATACACAATGACACTTCTTCTGCATATAATGAATAGGTACGATTTCCATACGAATTTTGTGGACGATCCCTTTACAAAAGAAGTACAGTAAGAAATTGTTTTTAGGCCAAAGAACTACTGTTAGGTATAAGTTATCCACAATAATACTGTTATTGTTTTATATAGAACTAATACTTTTGTCATCTAAGAGACCCCAAAATCTACCATTTTTATCGTGGAAATAAATACGAGTGAAACTAGTGTATAAAAAACGTACCCCTTAAGTTTTCATTACCATGATAGAATTGAATGGTTCGTCTTAAAAATTCGCTTTAATTCGCTTCACAAATTGCTTCATTTTCACCTCAGAAGAAGTGTTATTGTGCATAAAAAGTATGAAGTATGCACAATAACACTTTATCTGATATGAAAATTGACAGGAGTTTTAAGTGAATAATATATGAAAGCGAATTTTTAAGACAATTTTTAAATCAGCTCAAAATAATTTGAAATTTCTAAATTCGTAAAGGTAATTCTTCCACAGGAATTATTATTCAGTCATGATGATCTATGTGACAAAATTATACCCTCCTCTCATTCTATGTAAATTAAATAAGTTTTATCTTTTCTTTTCTTTTGCAGAATATTTTTGAACAAGTTTCCATTTACTGGAGAAACTCAAGAACGTGAGAGAATTTTAATCCACTTTTCGAAACGATTCATGGAATGTAATAAGTCTTCTGAAATGAGCGAAGGTATGAATTTAATAAAGATTTGATATTTTTACTATATCCTCTATATAACCTTAACTTGTATTATAATAAAATCCATGGCTAGCCTAGGTACTGTTTTAAAAACTAATTTTATGTTTAAATTTATCACCATCGATTTTCATTCCGAAGAGAAGTGCCTTTGGGCATACTTGTATACACAAGAAAACTTTGTATGTACAATGATACTTCATCTTGGATGAAAATAAAACGATTAGTGAAACCAATTAAATGGCATTTTTTAGGCGAATCATTAAAATAAAAATATTGGTTACTGTTGCAAAAATGGCTTTTTTTTACAAAAGTTACTTTCAGGGCCAGTGACGTCATATTCAAAGTGGTGTGGCGATATTCAGAGCTTTTACCTCCTCTAGATTGGCTAAAATTGCATTATTGCATGCATCTTTTCAAAGTTAAGTCTTAATGTCTCTAAAACAACTTTTTGTTTCTTTTGTCATAGTCAGTCTTGTTATAAAGTATAGCAAAAGGCTGCATAAAACGTTTCATTGTTGATCAGGTTTAACCATCCCTTTCTGAAACACGAGTACATGAATAATATAGCTACACTATATTACGAGCATGGCCTAGTGGTCAAGTTATCGGATTTGTAATCTGATGGTCGAGGGTTCGAAACCCGTGCATGGCATGCTTAGGATCATGTTCCTCAGGTCAACCCATACCATGTGAGGAAAATTGGGTAGATGGTTCAAAGTGATCATCGGGTGTTGCAGGGGGTTGTCTAGGAGAGCACCTACCCTACAGTGGGTCGTGTCGCTCAGAAGAGCATTAAATACTCCAGGGCCTTCAACTTAAGCCATGGTCCCTCCTGGAAATAAGTTCCTCGAACTTAAGCCGTGGTCCCTCCTGGAAATAAGTTCCTCGAACTTTCGGGTGTTAACCACGTTAAACATAAACTCACTCGCTCACTGTTTTTAGATGCAATTCACACGTTAGTTTGTGCTATCATGTTATTGAACACAGATTTACATGGACAGGTTTGTTTAACACTTCGCTAGGTATCCGAGCACTAATTCAGTTAATATAAGCGTCTGCCACCATTCTGATGCTGTCCCTTGAATTATGATAGTGAAAGTACCCATTTTATATAAAATAGTGCGTTATCTTCGAAAACTGGGTATTCTTAGGGTCCGTCTCAAAAATTCGCTTCAAATTCGCTTAGCAATTCGCTTCATTTTCATCTTAGATGAAAATGAAGCGAATTGCTAAGCGAATTTTTGAGACAGTCCCTTACGACTATTTAAATAAATATTAAACTTATTCTAGAATAGACCCTGATTACGTGAAGATATTGCGAAGGTTTTTAAAACCTACCTGTTTTATATCAAATTTTACCAGTAGTGATATTGGTAGTATCACGACCCAGGGAAAATGCGAAAAAAATTGTTTTGGTGCCAATGTTGTGGGCTGTCCACATAATATATATGTCCTTATAATACTTTTTTGATGTTGATAAATCAGATCTAAGCAAGAGATTAATCAAACAACTGTATACAAACTTATCTCCTTCACATGCAAGTTATGCTGTGAATTCAGATGTGATTAGTTTAATAGCTTAGGGTTCGTCTCAAAACTTTGCTTTAATTCGCTTCAAAAATCGCTTCATTTTCACCTCAGATGAAGTGTTATTGTGCATACAAAGTATACACTATAACACTTCATCTGAGATGAAAATTGAGAGGAATGAAGCTAATTTATTAAGTGAATATTTGAGACGGCTACTAATGTAATGCAAACATAATCATCTGCATATCTATCTTCTTAACAATTGTTTCTTTATATATGCATCATTTTAGAGTATATCAAATAAAATGACGTCGAATGAATTTATCCATAACTTGAATGGTCTGTGTGATGGAGGAGACTTTTCTAAAGAATATTTAAAGGTACTGTTAACATATTTTATTAAAATGTGTTGTGTGTAATGTCAACAAATCCCATGTTAAAGTTCCCCTTAATCGGTCTTAGTATTGCTAGATCAAATCTACAATTTTGAATGAGTTTTATGTTTTCAAATTGTTATGAGTTTTTCCATCTCGACAGATGTGTTTTCTGAGATGATTACAAAGTAATTTGTAATATGTTCTGTGTAATTTGCATGTAGGAATGAAGCTAAGGAATCGTCTCAAAAATTCACTTTATAAATTAGCTTCATTCCTGTCAAGTTATATCTCAGATGAAGCGTTATTGTTCATACATTGTATGCACAATAACACTTCATCTGAGGTGAAATTGAATCGATTTGTGAAGCGAATTAAAGCGAATTTGTGAAACGAACCCTAGCATTGTTTTGATTTTAGACATTATATAGTGCAATCAAATCTAAAGAGATAGTGTTTGTCAGGTAAGAGTTATTTGGAATTCATTGAATTTTAACGTTGAGAAAATTCACCTACACCTTCACTATAGGTAATCGTACCATGTTCATTACAGCAGACGGGTTTTTGTGCATACTAATATGAATGAAAATTAATATGAATTTTCGAAGGCGATGCTAATGAAAATAAGTGATTTAACATGGCCAGAATATGGAATGATTATCGTACTCCTGACTTACCAGACAATGTTTAAATAAGTGAGTTCAGTATGTGGAACTGAATAGAAATATTTTCAGATTTAAATGATATTAGCTTCATAGGTTTTTTAGAGCTGGTATTTTTTAGAGAATTGGCCAATCATTTATTTTAATTTCAGGGGTGCACTCGAAAACACATTGACGGAGTTATGAAACATATATTTATAAGTCCTTATGGATTGGAGTCACAATTGATAAGGAACCGTCTCAAAAAATTCTCTTCATTCCTGGCAATTTTCATCTCAGATGAAGTATTATTGTGCATACTTTGTATGCACAATAACACTTCATCTGAGGTGAAAATGAAGCGAATTTGTGAAGCAAATTAAAGCGAATTTTTGAGACGGTCGCTTACAGGTAGTCTGTAACAATGTTTTAATTGAAACCTTTTTTTTATCTCTAATGGTAGACAAGCACAAAATTCCCCAAGACCAGTTAGAAGAAAGGTAATTGTTTTTATGCTGTTTTAAATATTGCTTTGCATTTCTATAAATTTACATCTCAGATTGGCATTGCGCATACCTTTTAGGCAGATTGGGCGGTGGTTAGCCAAAACAGGACAGTGGTTAATAAGATTATTGTCACCATTGTCCTATTTTGAATTGTATTTTATTTTTTGTGTCCTTGATATTTTTGATAAACAGTTGATGTACTAGGAGAAGCACTTTCACCACCACAATTCAAAGGTCATCACCCGATTGGCCATCCGATTGGCCATCAGACCTGAATTAGTTTACTTTGAAGTCTTCTCTAGAAATTCTACAGCATTTGTATATACAGTTTGAATGGTGAAATTATTCCATTTAAAGATCGAAACTAAGCTGTCGTCTCTCCCAAGTTAAGATAGTGCTTAAAAAAAGAAATTTAAAATTTCTTTCTTATTTGATACCCATTTGATATTTATTGTAAAATAAAGTAGTATTTTAACACTGATTATTATTTTGCTTTTAGAATTCGGCACCTGGTAATCCGTTTATTGAGGTATATTCAGAATACAAACACTTGAAAAAGAATTGAACAATTAAATTGCATATGGATTCTCTTAAAATTATTAACATTATTTTTTTATGACGTGGTTGTGATGTATAAATTAAGCCCTCTCCAAAAACTTCATTAATATTTTGTCCATGTTAATCTTGGCCTATCTTGACCTATAACCTTCTTGTAACATGACTCGTTAATTTAAAAAATAATAGCAGCCAGTGATATAATCATGTTGATGAAAGGTGGGCAAATCTTAACCAACTATTATTCCTAAATCGGCTACTTGTGTAGCGGAAATCCACAATTCATTCGCAATTTATAGTTTTATTTTTTAACTCCAGAGAGTTTTCTACATTTAGCTGAAGACGGATGAAAATGATGCAGTCTTATGTGAAGGTCTGATCTATAGAAAATCAGTTATGGATTCAGGTGGAAGGAGAAGTGAGTTTAGTATTCATGTTACATTGTGTTGAAATAGTCTCTTCTGCATAAATATCAAAAAATGGATCAGAAGTTTCATTGTTAGGGACCATCCACAAAATTCTTAGGGAAACTCATATCAATTTTCATACAGAAGGAGTTTCTTTGTGCATGTACTTTCTATGCACAAAGACAATTCTTCTGTGATGAAAATGGTATGAATTACGATACGAATTTGTATAAGGCCCCTAAAAGTGCCCCTAGAACCAATATTTACGGTGGCTCATTTCTGCCACATTTCTGCTCAGTAGTAGTACTTTGTATTTATGACGTCGTAGAGACTTCTATGACGTCGTAGGGCACTCTACGACGTCTTACAACTTTTACAACGTCGTAGAGCATTCTAAGCAATCCTTAAAATCAGGTGCCTCTTGTCGGCTGGATTTTACGTTGTCGACTTTGCTTTTGCACAGAAGACATAAATTGAAACAACCACGACAAGCATGCGCCGAAACGAGAACCGGTATAGCTAACTATCAACAATGAATTCTTTAGGGAGAAGATTACATTATTGATCAAGCAAAAGATCTTATTGTTGATCATTAGCCACATCATAGTCATAAGAGAGGAAATTATGACTATGGCCATATGGGTTTTCGTTTCTGTGCATGTTTGTTGTGATTGTTCCAATTTATATATTCTGTACAAAATCAAAGGCAACAAAGTTAAAGCAATGTCGATACGATGCACATGATTCTCAGGAATGCTCTACGACGTCATACAGGCTCTACGACGTCGTAGAATGCTCTACGACGTTGTGGAAGTCTTTACGACGTCGTAAAGGCTCCACGACGTCGTAAAGTAGAGAGCTCTACGACATCGTTAATACAAAGTACTGCTGCTGAGCAGAAATGTGGCATAAATGAGCCATCGTAAATATTAGATAATTTTTGACAGCATTCATAAAAAAGCGAATAAAATGTAAAATAATGGTAAGGCACAATAATTTGCTTTAAAAATGTTTTAATGTCAATCAGTTTTCCTGTCAGAAGAAATGTTTTTGTGCACAACTACACTTGTTCTGAGATGAAAAATGAAAAAAAACTACAAATTGAATATTTGAGGTGAAATCTAAAGTAAAATGCAAATATAAATGTTTAGCACCTGCTATGAGAAGAAACTGGAGACCTTGTTACTGTATACTCAAAGGATTAGTGCTTCTTAGTTACAAGGTATGTAAAACCTATTCGTTCACCATTACCTATTAGATCTACTCTAGTCAGTCTAGTCATGTATACCCAATGTAATCTATCACGTGGACTGTACAATGGACGGCTATAGTTCAATGCTCCTTGGTCATAAGTCATTTATACCGTCCACAAAACTCGTATGCAATTTTTATACAGAAGAAATATCTTTGTGCATACTTATTATACACAAAGACACTTTACCTGTGATGAAGATGGCAGGAATTTTGTGGACGGTCCCTTAAGTATGAAAATATCTAACTATTGATCAATTTATGGCAATGATTGTTTTACCTTTGCCTAGATGTTTCGCTTCCTAATGGTGGTTCCCAGAGACAAGCTATTTATGTAGTGATTTTTTGATTTGACATATTTTTTCATTTTCAAAATTCGTATCGTAAATCGTACCATGTACATCACAGAAGAAGTGTCTTTGTGCATACTACTAAGGGATCTTCTCAAAAATTCGCTTAGCAATTCGCTTCATAATTCGCTTCATTTTCATCTTAGATGAAGTGTTATTGTAACACA
>JAUCNQ010014461.1:0-13848 GCA_032352715.1 Bougainvillia muscus | reverse complement strand
TTGGGGGGGGGGGGGGGGGGGGGGGGGGGAAGCTAGTAGGCCCGCGCTCAGATGTTTTCGTTCATGACTTTTTACCAAATTACGCTATGGAAACGAAACTCTGTGACATTTCGTCAAAACTATCCAGCTACATTCTGAAATTTTTTTAGCTCTCCAGGTATTGACGTTTAAGAGGAATAGGTCATTTGTCAGACCCACCTATTTTTACATCCCAGAAACGCTGCTAAATTTGAAAAAATACAAATTGGCATAACCTCTGTTAAAATCATTATTTTGACGTGAAACTTAGTCAAAAGTCTCAATTTTTAAAGTTACACAGATTACACCGATTATTTTTTCCGATTTTCTCGATCCTTTTGATTTTTCCCCGATATTTTCCTTATTTTTCAAATTTCAGGCAAAATTTCGTAAAATATTTGAAATTTTCGGATTAAATGTGGTATTATTTATAAAGCACTATCACTTAAGGAGCAAAAACTGAAAACAGATCGACCAAATCTTATTTTATACCGTATGTTCTGAGACACACTTTTTCGATTTTTGAAAATTTTGTGATGACGTCATCAAGATACGAATGACGTAATCAAAAAAAAATAGAGCCAAATTATTTATCTTGGTATGGTTTATATCTGTACCAAATTTCATTGTTATTGCTTCATTGCTTCGAAAGTTATTGAGTGCGGGCCTACTAGCCCCCCACCGGGCGTAGGAAATTGAAAAAAGCCCGGTCCAAATAGGGTTAAGGCGCGCCAAGAGTGATAAAATGTCTTTTTCGGCAATGACATAATTTTAATAGCACCTCATGCAATTTTTGAAATTTGATGACTCATTTCGTAGTATTTCAGATGAATAAACTTCAGTCCAATTTTCATGTCATTTTGATTATTGATTCGTAAGATATTAGTAATTGATTTTTAAAGGAATTTTAAGGGAATTTCTGACTAGTTGCGATAGAAAGGTCATATATCAAAACGGCCTTTACTTATAATCTCGAAATTTTGCAAAAACATTTTGAAAAGATAATTAGGAGGGTACCCAAAGTTTTAGAATCTTAGCGTTTCGGTAAAAAAAGTTACGAACGTGAGGGACAGAAAGCCCCACCGTGTCAAATTGGGTTAAGAGGGCAGTACCGTTCCTGTTACATGTTTTTTTCATATAATAGTTTATAATACGAGCCCGATGATATAAAAGATTACGATAACGTTCGCTCAATCTTAGCATATCTATATATTATGGTATATTGATTCTGTCTGATTCTATCCTTTTTCTAAATATAGCTGCGTGAAATGAATATAATAATTTTGTTTTACACTTTAGATCCATAATTTAAAATATCACAATTCTAAAATATGTATGAAATAAAAATAAATTAGCATATTTTATAGATTTTTGTGTTTTTAGTTCCAAAACATGACTAAATGAAACCGAATGGCCAAGCCTAGTTTTTATTTTTTTTTCAAAAAATTTTAATGATTAATCTAATTTGATGAAAATCAAAAGTGAAAGACAAACAATTTAAACCACAATAAAAGAGGAAATGTATTGAATATCAAAATGTAAACAGTATGAAAACGTAATACATATAAAAACAACTAAATTAAATCAAAAATAACGTTTAAAAATAATGGTTTTGCACTTGTAGGCAACATTAAACGTCATAAAAAGTTTCTCTATGTTCTGCGATACTGTGAGACCAGCATGATATTCGTCTCGCCGTATTGAAGTTCTCGAAAGACACAAATAAACCTGAGTTCGAGGGTAGAAAATTACAGAATGTGTTTGTCAGGCGTTTGAAAAAGGCTTGTTTTTGGAGTTGGAAGTTCAAACTAATCTAACTTGTTCGAGATTTGTGTGTTAAGGAATGTCTTAGGCCCTACATTTTTTAACATTTGTATCAATGATTTGCTGTTCTTTGTGAATGGGAATGAAATCTGTAACTTCACAGAGGTCAACACACATTATGCAGTAAACAGGAGCGATGTGGCAGGATCTTGACAACGCCATCTAATAAGGGAAGGACCCCCGATCGAGATTGGTGTTGTCAAGACCCAGCTGTAGTTCCAGCTAAGTAGGATGGTGGCAAATCCGAAGAAATTCCAGGTGATCTTTCCAGGTTTGAAGGACAGCTTGATCTATTTAAAAATACGGTCTGTGACAGTTGAAATACCCTGGAAAATTTCATTTCAATTATTTTTCTTAGTATCCGATAGCTAAGAGAAAAATGCTTAAAGTACTAAGCGACTGTTTAAGATTTTAAATCAATAATTAAGTCGACTACAACGTATTGCGGCTGTAGATTATGTAAGTAGTTTTTAACTTATTTTTTTATGGACTGAATTAGTACATTTGCAACTATGGAATCTCCAACGTTAAATAAGGAATAAATAAAAAACAATATAAAAATAAATACGACGCAAACACCTGCGCATTGGAAGAAATCCAGTACCACCAAGTGGGCATAAAAACAATTCAAGTTCGTCTATTTATCGTATCCGCAACTGGTTCTGGAAACGTGTTCTGGAGGTGAAGTGCTGAAATACTTTTCAACGTCTCTAAGAAGACGTTTTGAAGAAGTCTTGTAAACGTTTGATTTAATAACGTATCTAGTTTTAAATTGTTTTAAGTCCGTCAAGGAGTCTTCAAATAAGTCTCTCTTACTTTTTTTGACACAAGATAATTAAACCTTAACTTAAAGTTGTTATTTGAAGAGCATTAGGATCCATCGGTACCACCCGCCAACTACCGAAAGCAAAATCAATAACAGGAAGATCAATAAATTGATAATTATCATGTATTCAGTGACTTAACAGTAGTATAAGTAAATTTTAACGTGTAACTTCATGTAACATCATGAGGCTGCCTACGAAACCTTAATTATTAAGATGTACCATCACCTGTTAGTTGCGCGGGTAATATGTGCAGAAAAACCAAGGAAGACCACTTGAAAATGACAGTTTGATTAGAAAGAAGAACGCATTGATATTTCAGTGGTTGAATTGTCGCTTGCTACGCGGAGACTTAGGTTCGGTTTCCCGTTCCTTGCTGTCGTTGTATCTTACTTACTCAAAAGAAGCTATCTTATCTTGCTATATTTGCATTAACCCTATTGTGTATGTAGGGGAGTCCGCACTACCCTCACACCCCCTACCTCCGTTCTTTTTTAAATAATTCATGTTTGTCTGCCACAGTGATGCCAATTTTTCGAACCTTTAGTTTTATAAGTATATACTCGTTTCCAGACAATTGGTGAACATTGCTTTGAGTTTTGTCACGTGATTACTCAAAAAATTAATTATTCAAATTTTCCAAATTAGTGATATATGGCGCCACACAAAATAGTGGCCCTAGTTCACTCTGGTACTGGCCACAGATCCTCCATGTATAGATTCAGAAAATACTAAAACAACAAAAACATACAAGATTATACTTATACAAAATATACTGAGAAAGTACGAAAAGGCGAAATAAATGCGATTTTACAATTTGAAACTTTGCAGGCCAAGTGAACTATATCTACTTTCCCCTAGAAACGTCAATAGATGAGTTTTAGTGGAAGCATTAGCAACCTTTTTTGCCTTTGCTTGATTCCTACAAGCAATAGGAAGTTCATTCTGACAAAATTACTTAATAATTTATCATAAAATAAATAAAACTCTCCTTACTTTTCTAAATGTCCGATTTTGATCCTTGATTTTTCCCGTCGTGACATACTCTTAGCCAACTTCAGGAATTACAGGCCATTAGTCAGAGGTACCTACAAAATTGTCAAATTTTCCCTTGATTATAAGAAAGAAATTTGTATCCACATTATTTCCAAAATAAATCGCTTAGAAATGTGGCCCAAATATCTGTATGACAACGTTTATTACTAAAATAGCTTGATTTTCCGGATTACACATCTTCATAAAGGATGTTAATAAGACATAATAAGTTTTATCAAGATATTTAGTTATGAAGAATACGCCGTAAAGACGGAATAAATACGTTTTTATAGATGGCTTTCAAAATTCGCCTTATACATAGCTGAGACGTTGTTTCTTAGTCCCGAGACGTTGCATCCTAAAAAGACTTACAAAAGACGACTTAAAAACATCCCTGACCACTGAAAAGACATGTTTGCCAGTATCTCACTTCGTCAGTTAGCACGAACTAAGTACTTAATCATCGTCGTTATTGCCTTTGTTACAACTTTGTTTGTTTTCTATTTCTTGACTTTTTGTTAATATCTTTTCGCTATCATGGCGCCAATATTGCGTCACAAAGACTTGTACGATCATTATATTATAATACAAATTTTTATACTTTGTTGGGACGTTCGCGTCGAACTACGAGTCTACTTCTGGTGAATATTCTATTATTCCTACGTGATTGACAGGGACGGATTAATTATTGATTACTTTTTAGCAGTCCATCGCGAAGGTATCTGTATATAAAAATACCCGTATATAAACATTATTTTATTTTTGTAACTATATGGGACGAAGAACCGTTGTAATATATAGATATGCCCTGAATTATACGATTATTATTATTATTATCCACCACTTTATGACGAATCTCACAAAGCCCACAAATGAATGAACTGTAAACCCACCTTAACAATTGTCTGAATCATTCTCTATCATATTTTATATTTACTTGTCTTGTAAAATTGAACTCAGTTTTTAATCCTAAAACCCTGTTTTATAAAATCAATTCAAAAGTGTGAATTCGTTTGGATTTGACTTTTATTCTTAAAACTTCTCAAGGCATAAATTCGAAACCAAAAGTATAACCCAGTGAGAACTATCCTTAATTGGTTATATTAGATCACAATAATGAAGTTTTGTCATCCGTTGGACCCGTTTAAAATACGATCTAAATCTAGCATTTGAAAAGTAAATTAGTTATTCAACATATCAGTATGAAAAATACCGTTAGATTATATATTGAAAAAATAATTGACATTTTAATTAATGTCAATAACGAGTTAATTAGTTTGAAATTCCTGTTTATTAAGTTGTCTCCATAAAAACTAATGCGTTTATCTCACCTGTTTAATTGCTGAATAACTTTAATATATCAAGGAGCAACGATATAGGTAAAATGATTACAATAGCACAAAACAGATCGACATTTTCATTACTTGACAAATGTGATAAAGATAATAGCTTGTTGCAACTTTTGTATCTTGAAAACAATGTTGCAATTACATATACAGTACTCTTGTCAATAACATTGATAATTAATTAATTTATATTGTATTGTTAGAACAGTTCGAAGAAAGGTTTTATTACAAAATAATTTAAATCGTATTTTGATATCAAGCTATGTTGGCAATATCGTTGGAATTGTATCAGAACTAATAAAGGGAATACATAACTTCTATGACTCATGTAATTATTTGTTTGCCGGTTATCAGTTTCCGATTGCACTGAGTTCAACTCTCAATGTCTTAACATTATTTGTTATAAGCTATTCCAGACATAAAGCTGTTACTCGTGTGCATATAGCAGAAATCGAAACTACAAAATCAATTGTTTTAAAAACTGTTCTACCGCTTTGGACGGTATCAATTATCTATACTACATCAGCATTACTCATTAAAAACCATTGTAATAAATGCCTTTGGGTTCATTTAACCGTAGTAGTATTTACTTTCTTGCCAATAATAGTTTCACTTATTTACAGTTGTAAGTTGATTCTTTTCTTAAGAAGACAAAGTGAAAACATAGCCATTAATGAGCAATCAAGACACAATTTGCATCGAAGTAAAAATATAATATTAATAATGTCGTTTTGTTATCTGCTTAACGTAGTTATCGGCATAATAATTCAATCTTCGTTAGTAACAAAACAAGTTTATTTACCATGGTTGATTTGCATCGCGTACTTCAATTTGTTTTCAGTGGAACCTATTATTTTTTTATGGAAGATTAATACATGTTAGGACGCAAATCAAACAACTATGTATAAAACAGACGTAGTATTACTCGAACAAAAGTTGTTATGTATACACTGTGCAAAGACAGTTTCTCTGTAATAAAGATAAAGATGATCTACATAATATGAATAATATAAAACTCTAGATTTCTGAAGAGATTTCAAGAATTTTCATTCAGTCATGATGACGGTAATTTTTTTGAAAGATACCCACGTTAGTTTGAATTAACACACTTACGAATTGGTTCCTTATATGCTTGAGTTCTTGCATAGAACAAATGAATGGAGCTTCTACAGGAAGCTTGTCACGGTAGTTTTATCTAGCTGCAGTGTATAAGTCTCGTTGCTTTGTTGTTTTGCTGACATGGTCCTTTCCCGACTTTGAACCCCTTATCTCAGGATGAGACAATAGACTCTAAGTATTTATAGTGGCTTACTTGTTTAGGGAATCTGTTATTTAACCCAATAGCACCGGGGGAAGAGGGGTCATTATGATACCCCATCCGGAATTTAAAAATCTATTTAGCATGTTGTGAGAAGCTTTCAGGTGTATATACCTACCCTACTATGAAATTACCGGCCATTGGTCAGAACAACCTAACATATTTAGCATATTTCACCATGAAAATCTGGAAAACTGTTATCCACATAATTTCCACAATATTTGACTTTAGGCCTCGAAATTTGCAGGGTGATTTCTCTATTCACACGTTTAGTTAAACAAATAGCAATGAATTAGTTTTTATCAAAGTTAATTTTTTGGACACCTCTTAAAAACCTTAATTTTGACCATAAAAAACAATTTTTTCTTCGACTTTTTAACATTAAAACAACTGATAAAAGAGGAATAGAATAGTATCAGTAATAAATTATATTGTCTTTGTGCAACAGATTTGTATGGCATTGAAGTTCGTGTGTACCCTCGGGAAAACTATGTATACCCTCGGGGAAATGTATTTGTTGACAAATTTCCAAACGTTAAGATTACCATATTTTATTCAAATTTTTTCTGAGCTTAGACTGGAGTACATAGAAAAATGTTATTAAAAAAGTTTATTGTTTTTCTTTAGGGATAATGGAATTTTAGACGATTCTTTGAGAAGTGACATAAAAATTTAAAAATAGTTTACAAAGTTGTTACTTATTTTATTGATTAGTGTATGCATGTGTTTCAAGAAAAACCAAAGGTGTCAACTGTGCAATTAAGAACAAAATCGTATCTTATTTTTAATAGTGGTTTATTACATCATAATAAAATTACCTCATATTTGTCCAATCAAAATCTCAAAAGATTACATTAGGATGATGTTTTCAGGCAACAAAGAAAAGAATCAGAGATAGTCCCATGTAATTTCATTTGAGGAAAATGACATAATGGTCGTGATTATGGTATCAACTTAAAGGCTTATTTGTTTATGAAAATGTATAATTCGCAGAACATTTCTCACAAGCAATATTTAACAGTTTGTTTTTTTATTAAATAAGTTCTGTTAAACTTCCACATTTAAATAACAGTGTTAGCGTAAATGTTCATGTGACAATGTTGATTCTAAAAACTTCGTCCTTTAACGAATTACCGGAAAATTTTCCGTTTCCGGAAAAAACTACCGAAAACTTTCCGGAGTACATTTTACCCCCCGGTAATACCGTAATTGTGCCCAAATTTTGATGAGAAGCGTTAATTCGAACTCTCTGATATAGTTTACTATAGTTTTGACAGGAAATAATTGTATTTTATTTGATGAATTTTCTCTTTCAAAGAGGTACACAAACATCGCGATATTCGGACAAAATAATGACGTCATCAAGACACCGATGATATCATATCAAATCTGACTGTACTCAAATGTTCTTTTTATATGGGGAAACAACTGTGTGAAATTTCAAGCCTCTAGCATTTACAGTTCAGGAAAAAGAGGGGGGCCATAATGCCGCCCCCGGGTTTTCACCGGGAAATGCCCGGTGCTAATAGGGTTAGGGATTAAATTTCTTAAATTGCAAACAGGCTTTTACAATAATTTGTAGTCTTTGTTTCATTGCGAGCCTCAATTGACCTAAGATTCAACTTTTGTCAATAAATTGGACATTATAAATAAAATAAAACATTAAAAAAAGCCACGCCCCTACCCTAAATTTTTAACCGTACTCCGTATGGGGAATTTCTCTGCCTCGTACGTATGGGTGGGAGGGTTGTAATACTTATCTATAGACAACATTATAATGCCAAAAATGTTAACCCATCATTTTTCTTCAAATAACTAGTTTAAAACCCTTTATTAATTATTCAATATGGAATCTCGTTTGGAGATGCCAACTAGTAATAATGTTCAGAGCGAGTTATTCCTACATGTGCGGTATTTAGCAAATATCCAGAAATTCAAACGACAACATCAAAATGTCGGAGTGATAGAGTCTTTTGATGTAGTGATACAGTCCAAGTTTCTTGACGTAAAGATAACATTAGCACATATTTTGGAGGTGGGGTACTTTTTACCCCTCCCCAGTCTATTTAAGACCAGAAATCCCCGTTATAAAAAGAGTAAAATCATATGTGTATGAATTTTTTATGGGATACATTTTTTCACTTGAAACTTCGCACAGTTGTAGTATTTAATAAGATCTATTATATTATATCAGAATTTTCCGATTGTTCCTTGGTTTCCCCGGTTTCCTCGGTTTCCCCTGTTTTCCGTTTTTTTGCTTGTTCCGGTAAATTGCGAAAATACGGTAATATTTCCGGTAGTTTTTTTTTTTTTGTTTTGTTTTCTATTCATAAACACAAATTACAAAACTTAAAAAGGGAGAGATACAAATACTCTTGATACCACACGGTAGAAAAACCATCTGTAAAGTACTGCACACAAAATAAGAACAAAAACAAAATAAGATTTAGTACAAATATGAAACTGAAATTGTACTCAGGTCATTGATTGTTTAGAAAAAGGGACAAGCAAATCTTTCTGTATTTATCAAATCAGAAATAGTCAGTTCTAATATAGAAGCATTCACATTTTTAGAGTAAAGATGTGAATTACCATATAACAGGATTCTGGCTAAGCTGAGATTAGAAAGATTCTTAATCCCTGCATCAAGTTTAAGAACACTGTCAAAGAGAATTCTACGCTCGCATGTGTAAATGGGGCAAAGCAGCATGAAATGAATCACAGATTCAGATTGTAATAAATTGCAACTGCATAGTAGGTTGAGAGTATCCTGAAAATTACGTTTAAATTTATGTTCTCTTTAAAACTAAATTCAAGCCTTAGACGAGTCAGATATCTTAAACCCTATTCCTGATGGGGGGGGGGGGGGGGGGGGGACTTATTTGGGTTTTAATTTCGTGTACACATTCGGAGAAACCGTGTATACACCAGAGAAAATATATTTGTTGACAAATTTTCAAAAGTTGAGATTATCAATTTTTATTCAAATCTTTTTCCTTAGGGATAATGGAATTTTAGACGATTGTTTGATAAGTGACCTAAAAATTTTAAAGTAGTTGACAAAGTTGTTACTTATTTTATTATTGATTAGTGCACGGATGTGTTTTTAGAAAAACCTAAGGTGTGCAATTAAGAACAAAAACATATTTTATGTTTATTAGTAGTTAGCTACATATTAAAAAAATGACTTCATATTTGTCCAATTACAATCTCTAATGATTTGTTAGGATGGTGCTTTCAGGGAACAAAGAAAAAAATCAGAGATTAGCATGTAATTTCATTAGAGCAAAATGACATAAGTGTCATGATTATGTCACCAAGTTGAAAACTTATTTGTTTATGAAAATGTAAAATTTGCTGAACAATTCTCACAAGCAATATTTAACAGTTTTTTATTAAATAAGTTCTGTTAAACTTTTACATTTAATTCGTCGTGCTACGACTGTTATTCATTACCATTTCTAGTTTATGCTGTTTATTGTTGTAAGCTAATTGTATTTTTGAGAGAGTACTGTTTCACCTTATCTGACACAGGCTTTTTCGAAAATCTCAGAACAGGGGGTGGCCAACCATACTTTAATCTTCATAGAAAAATGACGGCGTGGCACAAGATTGTATGCAGCTAATTCGCATCTACCTAAATAAAATAATGGCAAACAGAAAGTCATATTTCGAATCAATTAAAATTTTAAGATCTTATACAGGGGAAGAAGAAAAATGATATCGAAGTGAAATTCCCGGTTAAGCAAATACAAAAAAAAAGTCGTATACTTGTCTGCGATCTGTATATGTATAACGGTTCCTTGGGTAACACCGTTTAAATGAAAAATATTTCTATAGTTATTGTAATCCAATCATTATAAGTATTTTCACTAATTCCATGTATATTGTTACATTTTTTCCAAACGTTCTTTTGTCTTACGACAGGAAAACTTGATTCAATTTATTCTAAAACATATTCTGAATCTGCCACAGTGTTGCACTGTAAGCATTTTGTCGTACAATACTTAGAAATCTGGTGTGGAACAAGTGTTGGATCAAGCCCTAGTCAGAGCATTGCGAAGGTGTATAATTACTGTTAACTCTTAATTATATTATGTATGACGCTGGGTCTTTAGAGACACAGCGATATACATAATATAATTAAAATTAATGACTTTGAGTACTCTACTTACTGCTGTGACTAAGTAAAATCATGTTCTAAATCCGCCTCTGGGAACTTCAGCATTCCACAGATGTTTGATAAAATCAATAATAAGGTAAACGACAACTGGCCTGTAATTAGCAAACACAAAATGTGTCCAAATTTGAAGTTATCAATGTAATTCCTATAGCCTTCCGAAGAATATTGTACTGAATCCGTTATCAAAATTTCATTATCAGGTCATTTGTCATGTTGTCATTGTATCAACTTCAGGGTGTTTTCACACAATACCGAACAAGTACGTTTTTATTTAATTCAACGAATTTTCACAAATCGTGTCTTTACCGAAGTGTGATTTACCAATAATATCAAATCATGGAATACAGATAGTTATCCCGCGTTAAAGTGATGTTCAATGTATGATTAAAATAATTTACTTGTAAGATGATCTGGATGGTAACAAGATTGGGTTAAATCTGCCCTTCTCTATGCTCGGTTGGTCCACAAAAAAATAATGCACTTGATTGAATATATACATAAATGAGATATGTAAATCATCCATGGCAAAAAAATATATTCTCTGTCAAATAAACACTGGATTACAATGTCAAAAACACAAATAAAAAGATATCCAGATGATAAAACAAAAATTATTAATTTACTTCTTTGTATATTTCTCCTTGATTGTTCATTTATAACCATGTTCGTGCTATGCTTTCTTAGAAATATTATTATTTTTAAAGAACATACGAGGTCTATAAATACTGGTAATGTTAAACTTAAATACATTGTAACTAAAATCCAATATTGGCAATATTATTGAACGAGTACAAAGCAGATTGAAATAATTATGGAAGATATCCAGGTTGGTAAAACATTAAAGGACAAAATCATTTTGATAGGTTGCACCTCTGTTATCTTCATACGTGTAATAGCTTTATTCCTTGAGTAACTTATAAAAAACATTGTCAAAACATTAACGGCGGTACCAAGTGTAACAAAAAATAAGTAATCTTCAAACAAAATATTACAGGAATCATAAAGATGATGTATTTGCTCTGATAGTTCTGATACAATACCAATAGCATTACCAACGTAACTCGATATCAAAATACGATTTAAGTTATTTTTAAACAAAACTTTATTTCGTACTGTTGTTAATACACAATATATATTAATTAAAAATGCTATGGATAAAAACCTTACATATCCAATTACAATATTATCATGTTTGTGAAAGAATAGCTTGAAATATCCATCTTTTGCACATGTTATATTCTTCAGTCGAATTAAAGTATACTGCATTATGCTGCTATTGAATCTGGAAAAATTTAAACCAATCATTATTTCGAGAAAAAATAGAAGATGGAAAATGTCACAAAACTATGATTTCAAAACATTGTAACAACTTTATTGCCAAATCTAGTTCAAATTAAGTAATCGTTAAATAACTGGATTAGTAATAATAATAAACCACAAGCTACCAACATTCTTTAAAATAATTGGAAATTACCATTTTTCTATACTACGACAATTCCAAATTAATAAATAACATTTAATGCTTCGGCTTTTTTTCAATTATTTTGAGAGACTTTCTATATTACTCGGGATAAATGTTTGTAAAAGCATCCCATACTTCATAAAACGTCATGCAGTCTGTAACTCACTTTTTTCAAAAATCAGCGATATTCACCGTCACACAAAGAGTCACGTGAAATTTGTTATGACATCATCCTATGGTTAATGACGTCAACAAAACCAACTACTAAAATTGGAGAAATGTACTATGTTTCAGTTCTGCTCCAAAATTAAGTATCAAAGAGTATTATATTCCTCCATACGCCATCAAAACAGTAAAATAAGTTATAATTGTTAGAATCCAACGTTTTCAACCATTTTAACAGGCATTTTACAAGATTCTCATTGAGTTAAACTTTGCCGGGAAATTTTTTCCAGTGTTTGTTCCGATTTTACAGAAAATTCCAGGATATGGAACAACTTTTGAACTCAACGAAAGATAATGCTGACATACGTTTATGTGCAAAATTTCAAGTGATATTTTTTAATAATGAACTAAATAATGTAAAACCTTTTGCTTTCCCGAGATTGACTCTAGCTGAGGCTCTTGTCTTAAGTTCATTTATATTGCAAATTTTAAACTACGTGAATGATCTCATGACGTAATATACAGCCATTACGCCATCACCAGGTCCTGTTCCCGTGGAAAGTTGTATTCAACAAAATACTGACGTCAGCGTAATCTGATAACGTCATGATGAAACATCGTATTGTTTTGGAAACTAAATCATAGCTGCTATAAACATGTAAAGTTGCAAGTTCTAAAACTATGCCAATCTCCAGTGAGATAGGGAAGGGATGGGTGGGTATATGCCCCCTCCCTTACTTTATAAGCTGTCAAAATAGTCCAGGCTTTATAGGTTTAAAGAATGACCGGTGTAAGGCTAGCCAAGCGTTGTGCTGCCTTTCAGGGAAAACAGGATAAAAAAGAAGAAGGTTAAAGGTTATATTTACTACATTTCATCATCCATGCAACACATCATTCTTATGTTGTGAAAGATCAACTTTGAAGTATAGCTGGAGAATATCTACAATATTACTTTGTAAACTGTACATATGAAGCGGCTTACTCTGTGAAAACATCTTTACCTCTCTCATATGAATTTAGAATTATTAAATCCTGATTTGAATATAAAAATGTAAATGAGTAGCTAGCTACAATCCCTCACAAAATGAGACTGCCCCCCTACCCCCCTTATCAATGTTGAAAAATGATGAAAAGCTTCCTTAGCAGCTCACAGGGGTTGGTTTTTGCTATGAAGGCAACATTGATTGAGGGGGAAGGGAGGAAGGGGTTCAGAAGTGTATATTTGGTATAATTAACTGCTATTTTTAGCAGTCTCAAAATATTTTGTGAGTGATTCTCTGAAAAATGTAAGACTTAGTTTTTTTTCCAGAAAATTTTGGATATGTTGTTTTTGTGATATGTTTTGGCATTAAACTGACACAGGAGTGTTTCCTTATGGCAAAGTTATATCTCTTGCACATTCTGGACTTTTTAATTGTATTTTGGAAGTTACAGGGGATCAGTTAACCCTATTGTAAAACCAGGGACGCGCTAATTGAGCGCGATCCTATAAACAAGTTAGCAATAGTGATGGATGAAATACCCCTTAGGAACCGTCTCAAAAGTTTGTTTATAACTTTGCTGCATTTCCACCAGTTTCCATTCAGAAGGAGTGTCTTTGTTCATATGTTGTATGCAAAATAACACTTCTTGGGAGAATTAAAGCGAATTTTTGAGACAAACCCTTGCCTTAA
>JAUCNQ010014460.1:0-22558 GCA_032352715.1 Bougainvillia muscus | reverse complement strand
GTTCTATCATGAAACTATTGATCTTGTCCGAGGAGGCTTGTTCATTGAAGTCACCCATGATTATTATGTTGGGGTATATCCCAGCATAAAAATCAAGCAAGTAAGACAAATGATTAAGAAAATAGCACAATCTTTGTTTTAGGGGTCTATATATAGATACATAGAGCCATTTTTGTTTCCTCAAATTTATTTCTGCAGAAATAACCTGCAAATCTGAAGGTAAACGAAATTCAGTGAGATTTCGCGAGGGGACTTCTGTATTGACATAAGTGAGTAAGCCTCCAGAAACATCAGAAACATCTAATCTGCAAAATTGGTGAATTTACTTTATTTAAATTGTGCATCAGGAAACGAACTGTTTAATTTCGTTTCGGAGATGCTCTGAATATCAACTGAGTTGCTAATCAGGTTATATAAATCATTCAACTTATTCCTTACAGAGTTCACGTTCACATTCTTGGGGTGTTTCGTTTTTGATGATCGTAAACAAGAAACAGATTCATCGACATTACCAAGATTTCTGGTATTTGTTGGGCCTTGACCAGGCTGATTATTAACACAAGTCAGGTTTATTAAGTAGAGTCAATTTTTAATGGAAACTGGATGTTTTTGGTGATTATTTCTGTACCTTTCCTGTTTGGATGAATTCGACTTCTGTTTAGGTGTGAAGTATTATTGAGATTTGAATGGTCTAAAAAGCCCATGTTCCTGTCACCACAGAGTTGCTGTAAGATTTTATTAACTTCAATAGCTTTTTTGTCGAGTTTATCTCTACGAGGAATCAGCGAAGATATTAAGACGGCTGTGTCAGGAGTGACTTTAACAGCTTCTGTCGGTAATTTTACATATCTCTTGCTATGGTGTCAGCTGTATCATCTTTCTTGAGGTTATTTGTGCCACAATGTATAATTAAAACTTCAGGGTTATGTTTTATAGATGGTTGTATATAATGTTCCATATATTGCGTTGTTGCGCCACTGAACGATTTAACAATATATCTAATGTCCGAATTTGAGAGATCGTAACCATGTACTTCCTTTAATATCGAATCTCCAATAATGGAGATTTTGTTAGTATCATCTCCTTTAATTTTTGACACTTTTTGTTTATAAACAGTTTTCTTTTTATGGCCATTTTTCCGTTGAGTAACGTTGTTAGAATTAATGGGCTTATCTATACTATCCATAATTTGATTATCATAGTCATTATTAGACAATGCATCAAATTTATTGCTCAATTTAACTTTTGATGATGATAATTTACTCTGATCTGGTGCAAATCGCTTAAGATTTTCAAAATTGTCCGAATTTAAGTTGTTAAATGTTGTTGAATTAAAGGATATGCCATGTAACGCTTTTCTTGTAGCTTCATGTAATTCTAAGTCTTTTATAAGTATTTCAACGATTTCATTTTTATTTCTCCATTCATCTCTTAGAAACTCGATTTCTCGTAGTAAATGTTTCGTATTAACACTGTCAGAGTTTTGACACGTACTGGTACCGTTTTTCTGGATCTGTTCTTTGACGAAATCTTTAAACTCCCCTGCTACATTTTGCTTAAAGTTTCGTAATTCTAGTTCGACTAACTGTTGGTCAATAAAACACTCACTACTTTTAATTTCCAAGTCATCTTCGTTTATCACATCTATTGGTATTTCAATGTCCTCCAGAAGTGATAAAAAATGCGTATCTTTACTTTGTTTGTTAATATGAACCAGACTTTTATCAAAATTTATAAGGCTCTCTTCTTCCGTGAGTCCGGCATTTTTTTTTATTTTTTTTATTATTACCGAGTGGCGCATCCAGCCCTAGTCAGAACAACACGAGGAAGACGAGAAAATGTGAAGATAAAATATTTTGAATAAATTGATACCAGGCGGGCATCATACCACAACAACCTTCCTCTGACGTAGTGGTGTACTGATTAACAGCACTTTTATTTGATTATTCCCTCTGAATTAGTTGGAAAAGACTCGGTCTGTAAATTGACAGTCTGTAATATGTACGATATGGGATCTCTGATAACTCAATAACTAAAAAAAAATCAAACTATAGTTCTTACACGTTTTCTGCTTAGAATTGAAACCTCTTTCTCCTGATATAAAAAGACTGGTCTGAAAAGTGATGACGTCATCGTTTGAGGGGTTTCAGGGCCAGATTGTTGTGGCACTCAAATTTTTTTGAAACTCTTCTCCCATGGGAACAACATCCAACAAAAATATTGCTGTTAACAAGTGTGTGCACACAGGACTGTACTATAAGCCCCGAACACCTTTTTCATGAAATACTAGAATTTATAATTGGAGTCTCAGCTGGTATAGAATTCAAGTCAACTGCGAAAAGGTCTTCCTGTCACTTATCTACTTTGTTCTAGCATTTCAAACTTGAACACTTTTGTTATAATCTTATTTCACAGTTTCAGAGTTTCAGAGTCATATAATATATGCAAAAAAATTTGTTGGTCATTAGTTAAGAGGAAGCCGAATTACGGAAAATTGCGGTTTAACCCTTACAAACTTTAAGCATGCATAACTCAAGTTGGCTGTAGACGATTAAACTTTGCATGTGAACTACCTTGTAAAAATTGTTTTATATTCGGTATGTAAAAAAACTACCTGATTAATTTTATGATATCATGTATAGTGATTACGCCATTTTCACGCATTGTTTCCTTAAAAAATGATGTATAACAAATGCTGACGTACGAAAATTGTGGTGACGTGAAGTAGAAGATCCTACTATATCAAATCTGCTATATCCATACAAAGTTTCAAGTTTTAAATCTAAGCAAATCTCGAGTAAGATAGAAAGGGGAGGGTGTCTTAAGCCTTGCAACCCCGCCGGCTTTATTAGTTGTCAAAATAGCCCAGGATTTTTAACGTTAATGGTGCTTGTGGTAAAACGAGCTAATTAAAATAAATGAATTAGCTAAAAAATACATAAACGTTGACAATAGCAGTTTTTTTTAAAGGAATCACGATGTTAAGTTTTAAAACCAGTTTTAAAATCAGCCTTAAGCAGAAAAATTTCAGTAAGTGGTAATTAAACAGAGCGGAGAAAATATTTTGTATCAACAAATACAGAATATCAGGACAAATAAAGACAAAAAATTCATTCAGATTCTCAGGACCAAATCCAAATCCAGGACTTTTCAGGACTGTGGTCACCATTTTACTTTATAATGAAATATTGCAAACATTAACAAAACATTTTTTAAATAAATAAGTTCACTTCATTTCTGTCGATTTTCATCTCCGATGAAGTGTTACTGTATGCACAATGACACTTCATCTGAGGCGAACATTAAGCGATTTGTGACAATTAAAGCGAATTATTGAGATGAAACCAAGATAAAATAAAAAGTAGCATAAACGTGTGTTTCATCTAAATCCCCATTGTACTACAGTCTTTTGCAAACGTTTGTAGAATTGTTGGACGCATCTCTATGGAAAAACATTTAAGTATCTGTTGTAAGACGTTTTTAAGCCTCTAAAATGAGCTGCTATTGAGATTTTACATTAACATATACTACTATTTATGACAACCTCTGCAGATCTAAATTTATGTAAATAGGAGTTGTCCAGATCAGGCTGGATATACTGGATCAGAGTACTTGAGAAATAGTTACAGACTTTCCGTAGCGTATTTTTCTAACTACATCTTCCTTAGACTTCAAAACGGCTTCTATTTCACAAGGGGAACATAATTCATTTTCTCCGCTTCAAGAAGGTACAGATATCATTTTTGGTATATTAGGTCTTTTTATACAAAATCCATACCCTCATTTCAGCAGTGACAGTAGAATTGTCTTTCCAAGCATATCTTTAATTCTTTGATTTCGTTTCTATTGTGTTTCATTTGTACAATCATCATTTCTGTTGAGATGTCCGTTAGAGCATTTCTTTCAGTTTAACGTAGATATGATCTAAAATAAATGAATACAAGTTAACATTGAATAAAAAAAGGCATTGCTGTGACTTTTTTATTATGTGTACTTTGAAATTGTGACTACAAAATTCTAAGTTCCACAGAAACTTGCAAAAGAGCTGAACACAGGTCTCCCAGGCTGAATTAGAGTGAAAAAATTAGGACATTTTTTGTCAAAAGTTTATGACATTTCAGGACAAAATTTCAGTAAAATTTCAGTAAAATTGTCACAAGATGTATTTTTTAGGACAATTTTGAATTTTTGAAGTTCATGTAATGTACCGTGACAGTACGGACACCCCCCCTCCCCAGCGAAGGCCCTCCCTAAAATACGCTTTTTCCCCCTGTAGCAAGGGAAAACCAATCTCCCCTCCAACTAACTGAACTCTGCAGTTAAAAAGATGTAAATCTGTAATTCTCCGGACTAAACTGCAACTTTTGAGTATAATAAAACTGTTATGTTAGAATTAGTGAGGATCGATCAAGCAATAATAGAACTGCATGGGCGGCTGAACGAATATGAAGTTTGGTAGACTGAGATTGGTGAGATTGACTGAGGTGCCACCATGGTTGGCGATGAGGGAGACATTTTTTGATTTTTACTTGCCCAGAACCCCCGAAAATGCATTCTCCAGACCGAAATTGGCTGCAGTCAAGTGTCTTTCTTGTGAGAATGCAGTCAATCTTGCCACTCCTAATTGGTGAAAAATGCTCTAACATGTCTACTTAGCAAAATGTTTGAGGGGGAGGGGATGGGGCCGAGGCCCTTTTTCACAACCCTATAGTTAGAGTTATATTCTAAATTTCTCAACTCAGACAAGGAAACGAGACAGGAGTCCAAGCTCAAAAATATGAATGGACACCCAAAAATGCATAATACATTTGTTAGCAATGATGCATAATGTTGAAACTGTACACAATATACCATATAACGGGAGTTGAAACCTGTCATCCTTAATGTTTATACATTCTAGATCAATGTGAAAAACACTGGGGCGACCGCTCACTCGCCAAAGTTCGAATGACGCTGACTGATATGGTTAGACAGTGTCCGCTTATTTATAAAAAGGGTGGCTTAAAAAGCCGATGCGAAACACTGTAACCAGAACCGGATCTAGAAGCTTGAATAATAATAGGCAAGTATCTACGAAGAAGTGTAACACCATTAAAATTTCAATGAAATTTTAATAGTTTTACACTTTTTCGCAGGTATTAGCCTACTCCTGGATCCGGCCCTGGTAACGTCAGCAAAAACCAATCAGAATTTGATGACGGCTAATTTATCCAATTAAACAGCCTCATTCTGTACATAGAATAGTAGTATAGAAATTTAAATTCTCTTTTGGCGTTCTATTGTTTTAAAACTATAATGCTTATTTAAAATATTTTAAATTATACATATTTTAAAATTCATTGTACATGCTCAAAGCTTGCATGTCTGGTGGATCGATCTTTAACGAATAAAAAAAGGAAGTAAAAAAGAATACAAACTTTTTCATAGTGTAGGCAACTGTAACTTTTCTCTTTGACGCAGCATGTTACCGAAGTGCTGGCTTTTGTTTTTACTGAGATAACTACGGTAACTAAGAAAGTTCGCAGAGACTTGTTGACTTAAAAAATATAAATATTTTGCTCCATTATTTCGAGCCGACTATTTTTTTGCAAAGATGCGAGATTTGCTGTGATTCGAGATTTGAAACCACCCTGGTGGTGACCGCCTTTAGGCTGTCGATGAAGAGTTTATTATCTTGTTATCCAGGATTCATCCTTAGATGCTTACAATTTTATATGAATTTCAGCCTGACTGGTTGATAAAAAGATGCTTAGTTTAACTCGAAATTTCAGGCTCAACCCTTAGCAACTCAGGTGTTCAAAAAACAAAATATCTGTAGATCTTTTCAAAATGAAAGCTTACAAAATTTCATAAATATAATTAAAAAGGTGTATTTTGATATTCTTGTCAGATAATGATTTATTATTGAAGTCTAGAGAAACATGAAACTTTTTCTGAATGCAGAATGTAAAAAGCCCCCTTTCACACAAGGTTCTCCTTATAATGTGCTTAATAGATATGCGTTATAATATTCTAGGAGCACTTATGAACCGTGTCAACAGTTCTCTTAAATTCGATTCACAATTCGCTTCATTTTCACCTTAGATGAAGTGTTATTGTGCATACATAGTCTGCACAAAAACCCTTTATCTGAGATAAAAATTGATAGGAATAAAGCGAATTGTGAAGCAAATTTTTGAGGCGGCTCCTTGTGTTGAAATTAACATTTTAACACGTTGACACATCAATCATCACTTACACTGGTCAGATGTTTTAGTACTGGTAGAAGAGGTGCTGTATATATGAAGTAGAAGATGATATTTGATCTCTAACTGAGGGATGCTAAAATCTAAAATAAATTTTTAATTGTTTTTTATTAAAATTGTATAAAAATGTATCAATTTATTCTTGGTTTTATCTTTCATTTGCCTGGTTTTGTTTAATTGAAAATACTGTGCAGGCCATGAAATTTCAAAAAAAGATACAACTTAATCCTGCAGAAACAGCTCAAACTTCTCCATAATCTTAAGTTCCAAATATTTAAGAATTCTTAAAAAAATTCTTCCTTTTATAGAAAGTCATATTAGCTTCTATGCATGTATAATTCACTGAACTGCGAAACTTACATGTTTGAATTATTATATTACAAACTTGCTAGTCAAAATGAACAGCATTTAAGAAATTCTGATGGTCCAATGTTATATTCCGGGGTTCGATGACCGCTGACCGGCTGACATTTCGAGTGCTGTACTTATGTTAGATAAGACTTTATTTTCGATACCACGGAGGCTTACTTCAGGAATAAGTAGATTCTAGGTGGGGCACTTATAATCAGATTCCGTTTAATTTAGGATTGCGCTGATTATTAAATAATAAGAAAGTGTCCACAAAATTTGTAAGGAAAATTGGATCAATTTTTATACTGGAGTGTTTTTGTACATACACACTTTTTTTGTGAGAATATCTTAATCTTTGTTGAACTTCAATATTCTTAAGAATCTAATATATTCTTAAATTACTCATAATTTATAATTAATCTATAATTGCAAATCTCCAGCATATTCGCCAAATTTATATGACTTTCCAGCATGTTTGATAGAAAATATATTTCATTTTCCAGTATCCACACTGAAAAACCTATGAAAATCCAGAAAACCAACCATGCCGTAAGCAAGACTGCTAATGGGGAGAAAAGGTCAAATATATAGGCCTTTACCTTTTTGCCTAATGAAGCTCAGGAAACAGAAAAAATGTTATCGATCCATAGAATTATCCATAAAAACGGAATTCCAGCAATTCCAGCAGAGGAAGCTGAAAAACATATGGTTTTCCAGTTTTTCCAGCATGATACGAAAAACCAGTACTTAGAATGTAAAATACTTCTTCTGTGATGAAAACAGTTCGTATTATAATACAAATTTTGTGGACAGAACCTAATACATAAAACAATTAACTTCGCCATGGTCAGGAAATGCATGGGATCACCTGCATCAACTTTAGGCTTTACCACACATCTGCATTGTTAAAAAACAAACGCTGCTTTAAGAGTCGGAAGGGACCTTTACTAATGCAACACTTTTATAAGAGTTTGAAAGTATTGAATTGTATAGGAACATTATAAGTAAAAAATGTAAAACAAACAAGTTGAAATATTAAGCAAAAGCTTTTCGGTATATTTGTACCATATCGGTTATATTAAAAGCTGCTATTTATATAAGGGATCACCCCTAACATTCGTATCGAACCATTTTCATCGCAGAAAAAGTGTTTTTGTGCATACTTAGTATGCACAAAAACACTCCTTCGTTATGAAAATTGATAACAATTTTGAGACGAATTTTGTGGACAGTCCCTAAGTTTTTGCATTATATTATATTGAAGTTAACAAGACCGAAGTCATTGATGTCCTTGCCTTGATAGACAGAAGTTAGATGTTTAGCAGTTTCGTTTACTAAAGAAAGCACTTTGCAGTACTTCCTCCCTTATTCAGGGTGTTCTGTTGAAGATTTACCCGTATTACCTACACAATAAATACACTTACTCTCACAACAAACAAACACACTCATAAATTATAATTAGTACCCTACAGTTAAGTGGACCCTTTATGACAAAAGAAAACAAACACACATGCCTTTGTCATAAGTTTTTGCAAAGGTTTCCGCAAATAATTATTTTTATCGATATTTCCAGAATTTATTCAGGATTCTCAACGATCACCTACTTCTTATCTTTCTGTTTACATTTCTTTTCATAGATTAAAAGTGGCGTTAGTATACAAGGCCGAAAATTTATATAGCATGCCACTTATACTGTGCCATCCGATACAAGTGCATTAATATTTAATGACAGCCATTTTTAACCTTTCCTTCATTTGTTGTTTAATAGGTTTAAATCGTCTGTATTTCACTTCCTTTCTTATAAATAGTTTATACTTTAAGGCAAGATATTTTCGCGGTAAGATATTTTCGCGGAAAAAAACCCGCGGAATTTTTAATTTTCGCGTTTGGTGATTTTGAAAAGGTTTCGCGGAATAAACTTTCGCGTTTTGATGAGAATATTCAGTTTTTCTGGAACTTTATGGCCGATTTGGAACGAAAAATCGCCTGATATGGTCGATTCAGCAAGTTTCGCCGAATTTGGGAATTTTTGCAGGAATATGAAATAAACGTTGTGAAATAATAGCAGCGTGTCGCCATACGAACAAATTTCTCCTGGCCAATTATAAATCCAAAGACTGATAATTATCGCACCAATTATTATTCTTTATTACCTTATAATTGCTTCTACTTATGTACAAATCTAGATATATGAACGTTTTTGTAACTTTCTTTCAATCAGTTTAGCTGACGAGTGTAAGAACACGAAACTCAGAGTACTAAACAAAATATTTTTTACTCATCCTCTTATATCTGGCTCTAAAATACCGTTTTATTGAGCACTGTCATCGGTAGACATTAACCAACCGTCCAAGATATTAAAAACACCTTAAACTCATTAAAACCTACTGACTTTTAATATAAATCTATTTTACACGATCTTAACAAGTTTCAATGAGATGCTGCTTCTCCTTCCGAAATTAAAGGCTATTAATCAAAACCACCTACTAAATGTTGCATATTTTACATTGGAAATATGGAAAAACAATTATACGCATTATTTCCAAAGTAATTGACTTTGGGACTTTAAATCTAAATTTCTAAATATCAATACGCATTACGAAAATGACGTCATTTTTCAGATAACAGGAATACGTTCCATTTTCTGGAAAGAATTCCGGAACTACAGCTGGAACGAATATTTTGTTCCAGTAAATTCATAATGGTGGCTACTTTTGGCGGAAACTACTATTTCAAACTCTCAGTACAGTTTTATAATCTTTTTTAACCACAATAAGGTGAATTAATCCTCATAAAGGGGTACAGTACTACCGCCATTTTTAGACAAAATGATGACAACATCAAGACTTAGATGACGTCATTTAAAATGTATCCAAATCCAACTGTTTTCTTGATGTTATTGAACAATATTGTCAAGTCTCTATCACATACCGTTCAGGAAATATTGAGAGAAGAAGGCTATAGTCACCCGGCAGTAAAAGCCCTGGTCTAATAAGGGTAAACTAATGCGAATCTTAATAAAGGACAATTTCACTGCATATGTACCAAATAATATTCCTGGGTCTCGCGTATAACTAACTATCGTATCTGAAATTGTCTATCCAAGGATTACTTCCTACCGTTCGCATCACCATAAGAATTGTCTGCACATAGTTAGAAAGGATTGAGACATATCTTCTCAGCTACAAACATTAAATGCATATGTTGTCCATCCTTAGGTTAGTCACATGTTTTGTGTAACCAATCGTTTCATTACCATTTTCTTGTTCTTGTGCATAAAAAAACGCAAAAGCGTGGTCAAACAATTGTCTACTCAGAGTTCCAAAACTAACATTTGGAGAACCACAAGCTTAAGGTTTTTGTTTTTAATGATGTAACAGACCATGCGTGATCATTGTAGACCTAAGACTCTAGATATTTAGTTTTGTGTTGTGACTTCTTCGTGGTGTCTGCAACCAAGCCTAGACGAGCCTAAACGTCGAAAACAAGAACCTGACTATTTGGCTACTAAGCGCCAAAATCTGCCACTAAGCAAAATCTTTTTTCTCACTTCACTCAACTCCAAAATAATATGTCCTCACAACATAATACTTGGCACAGTTATAAGTTACCTCAAAATAATCTTGCTGATGGCATTAATTTTTTGATGACATCATTATTTCGTTTGCGACCTCATTAAATATGTTGATATCCCAGGAAAATGTGTATTTGATCAAAGTCTTAAAAAATCCTATTTAATTAAGTGTTTAAAGTTCTGTTTTCGCTTGAATTTATAACAGTCTTGTTTCTTACGAAATTTAGGATTTATAAGCACCTGCTTTCTTGTAGAATACAAGAAATATTTCGGTATTTTCTGTATTTTACCAGAAAGCTTCGAGAAGTCTTCCGAATAATCGAAAACACTCGACAAAATCAGAAAGCTTTTGTTAAATACTATAATTGTCCCAAGTTTCAAATTTTATAGGAATTGGACTGTAATTTTATGGACGGTTAGTCAACTATCAGCATCTAGTATCTTTCTCCAAAAACGTTATCTCAAAAAATTAAAGAACCTCTCCTCTAGGCCTAATATGGTTAAGATGGCTTTTCTTATTTTTAAAAAATATGTTGTCGTGATTCTTTTCGAATAATTCTCCATGTCTATGATGTATTTGTAACACCGTTACAATTGATTCTGCTCGAAATTTTACATTCAGAAGAAAGGTCGATGTACAATCAAACTTCATCCGAGATTAATATAAACATTTTTATGAAACCTTTTTTTCTTATGAAACGGATTCCGCCCCTCTCCCTTCCTGAACTTTTGACTGTAAAACTAGATATTAAAACTTGGTCATATTTAATATAATATCCTTTCCCACATTTTCACAAATGTTTATTGCATTTTCATGGTTACTTTAGAAGTTATTGGCTATTAGCCGGAACCACCCATAAAATTACGGTCAAATCCCTATAAAATAACAATATGAAGAAATGATGATATCTTTTTATTGAAAACGTTAATTCACTTGAAACTTTGCACAGTTATATTATTCAATAAAATATTTTAGATTATATCAAAATTTTCCGATTTTTCCGATTTTTCCGACGATTTCACCAATTTCTCCGTTTTTTTGCTTCTTCCGGTAAATTGCGGAAAATCTGGTAATATTTCAGGTATTTTCCCAGTAATCCGGAAGTTATAAATCCAATATTTCGTAAGATACATTAATATTACACACCCTGACAGAAACAAAACCTAAAAAACCCAATCGGATTGGATTTTATCGGACTTTAGTCAAAGTACGTATTTTAACGTCACTGACGTAATAATGACGTCATCAAAAAATATTGAGTCAGAATGTTTGTATCAATGTGAGGTATAACTGTGCCAAGTGTTATGTTTTGGGGATGCCTACTTCAGAAGTTATGGAAGGGGAGGAGAAGGGGGCGGAAACCGCCCCCTCCCCCCTTAGTCCTGATCAGCCCCTAAATACCCTACACCTAATAGGGTTAAAAATGAGAATTAGTTTTTTTATGATATAGTACAACAAAATCTTGATATTGAGCTCAGAATAGTTCTTCCCAGACGGCGCATCACCCCGACTGACTCCTAAATGCTCCCTTGTGACATCGCACTTGCGACTAGGACGACGTTTAGGCAGTAGCTTTAAAAATGAGGTATTCTATAGCATAAGCATTGATTTTCACACTGGATGAGATTTTCCCAAGCCAAGTCACAGAGATCTTTAATAAATAAATTATTTACCCCAAAATACCCTTTAATAATTAGAAATGATGCGATTACAGATAAGGTAATTGTAATCATAAGTAGTTATGAGAAGCTACAAAAGTTCACGGAAGTCCAGTATATGTGTTATGTGTTTAACTTAAGAGACATTCTTACTAGAAAAACACTGTTTGTCCATACTAAGGTTCCCTAACAAAAGTTTTACCACAAATACTCTAGACGTGCTTGTGTGATATCAGTACATATTATGCACGATGTACAAGTTTTAACCTTTTAAAAAATTACATATCATAATTAATCATTTTTCAAGCAAATTAATCGCAAAGGAACTTCTTCAGAAAGGAAGTTGATAGAAATAATATCAATTGTGAAGCAAATGTTAGACCATAAATATTTTTGTTTCGTCTATTTGGCCAACCACGGCGATCTTGTATTCGGATTTCCGATTTTTTCTAATTATGCCAGATTATACGGAATTGGCTAAAATAATTTGATTTCAAGAATGGATCCATTTTAATTAGCTAACGGGATACAAAAGAAATGATTGAAGATACAAGAAAAGTATGGGAAGTGTAGAAATTGACTTTTCCGATTTACTGCATAAAGTGATATTCCTGGGTGCAACGTTTTTAAAGATGACCAAAACGCTATCTTAAAGAGCTTCATGGATGATTTTTTAAGCTATACTATTTCTCTAGGTTGCTTAGATGACCTCTTATGCGAAAGACACAAGTTATTAAATTTTTATGGCATTCCTTAACAAAAAAACGTCAAAAAATCCAATTTTTTTATACTTCCAAGACAAGATCACCGTGAACATTTCTACAAGCATTTGTCTAATTATAATATACGCAACCCCAGCGGAAGCGATGCGTCGTTCATTTTCTAAATAATTCGATTCTGTTAATTTTTTCAATACTTCTGCAAGTGAAAAACTGTTGTCTGATAAGAACAAGGATTTGAGTGCGTTGGTTGGGTATGGGGAAAGTCTTTTTACGAGTTTACTGTGTATGTTATGAAAGTTTCTAGTGTGGATTGAGTAAACTTGAAAATGAGTCGTTATTACTAGATTTACATGACTTATCTAAGATGTGTAAAAGCATTGCTTCCCGGTTAAAGCATTCTTGAGAAAAACCTAACTCAACTCTTAACATCCATAGTTGACGTTGTAATATGATAATAATATATCTCAGTTTTCCTGTTTTAGAAAACTTCGGATTAGGTTTTCCAAGTACTCGTTATGTAGCTGAACATACCGACTTGGATCTGTAATGTTAGCTTGACATGAAGCTTGAATTATTTTAATTGTATTTTGTAGGTAAAACAATAACACAAGCTACTTCAATTATTGCGTCAATGGAGAAGAGCTTCGTGCTACATAGCTGATGGCCACTGCTCTCCCTTCTTTACCGGAAGCATCAGATTCACCAAGTGTTGTACTGCATGATATAAAAGAGACAGAATGTAAATTAATTTGTTTAAATCGTGACGCTACTTTAAAAATACAAAGACTGTTAAAATACTTATCTACAAGTACAAGTTTAGTTTTTACAAGCTCTTCTCCAACCTCTGGTGAATCCCTTGCTAACATTTTGAAAAGCTATCAACATTCAAATATTGCGAAGAAATTTAAACAAAAACTTGGATCATTTTTTTGGCCAGCTCATAGGGAAACATTTTTTAAACCGCCTTTCGATGGAAAAACATTTGTGTTAAACGATGACATTGCCATAGATAGCCTGGATACCACGCCAATTACAAGTATACTGCTGAATGTACCCTTCTATGCCACTTGTACCATACCTTATACCCCGTATGACCCTGCAGAAATCAAACACACAAATAACGCATGTTTGAATAAAACTGTTTGTTGTGGATTATGCTTCAAATGCGTAGACTGCTCCCATAGATGTTCCAATAGCAACCTAGACATTGAATTAATTAGACAGATGCGTAACTTTGTTCATCTTACTCCTCAAGAATTTGACAAAATTAATTTAGCCATTTATGCAGATCCCATGTCTCACCTTTCACAAAAATGGATAACACATATCAGAGAATTAGCATTACTTTTAAAAAAGATTTGTGTCCTGTTGTCTCAAAGAAATTGTCAAATGAACTGTAGTAACTGTTGCTGCCTAGATAACATTGTTAATCATGATATGGCAATCTACCTATGTAAATTCTTTCCTGGTGATAAAGATCTTTACAAATACCGTCAAGAACTCCGTGAAATAAGAATGGAGCAGGATATCCAACTACTCATTGATGAAACAAACATAACTCATATAAAGATAGATGATGCAGAAGAAAATATTAAAAACACTGTCGAAGAATTAGGAAGCAATTTACAGAAGAGCGTTTACAAGGAAACAACGATCCTAAATTTGACATTTGAAGTTTATTCCAGTTTCAGCATGATTAGAGAATTAAAAATGGCTACTTCCGATCTTTACAAGAAAATGCAACAAGAGGTTCTCAAAAAAACGAGAGAATCTGTTACTGCAGAACTAAAAAATATTGGAGAAAAAAGTCCATGTAAAGTTTATCTCAATAAGTTCAACTTTAGTGGAAGATATAGTATTATTTCGGAGATTGCATCAATGTTGCTTGGTATGCCTAGTCAATATGCGTTAAGCACTATTATAAAAATTGAAGGTTCTAACATGCCAGAATGCTTTAAATCGATAGAACGAGAGGAGTTAGAAGGTTTCTGTAAACAGCTTGCAAATTTATTTCAAAGTCTATTAATTGGCCAATTTCCACAAGCTAAAGTTCGCTATGTTCCTCCACCAGAAATTTCATCAATTTTAATCGGCTTAGAAATTGAATGTGATACGGATAAAAAGATAATTTATTCAACAGTTGATAGTTTACTTCAACACAAGGAAATAACACATTTTTTGTTGCAGCATTCATTATCTGGTCATGAAGTTATTCAACTTATTAATGAAGATAAAATCGATCCATTAGAGGAAATCCAGAATGCAATTGATATGCTTGAAATTCAGTTTGGAATTCAAGGGCTTGGTGACAGCAAACTAGATTTACACCATTTAATAGAAAATATATTACCAATTCATATTTCTTCAATATTTCAGGTAAAAATCTTTTTCCTTCTTAATAAACTGCTGAAATAGAAAGAGGTAAGGATTCTCAAATAGAACCATTTCATCGTATTTGAATAGCAATGAATACGGGTTTTGTAGACGGTCCTATACATCCGGAAGTATTTATAGATCAAAACTCTCTATGATTCATTTCATTAATTATTTTCACAAATTAGTTTGATTTATATCAGTTTCTATTTAGAAGAGACGGCATGGTTAACAGTTAAGAAACATAATGACGCTTTTCCGGAGATGATGTCTCTATATGTCCCCCGCCTCCTGAACATTTTCCGATAACTTTTGTTGACAACAAAACTAGAAATTCAAACCCAGTCATATTTAATATAATGTTCTTTTCCACATTTTCCATATTCTTTATTGCAGATCCATGTTTATGTTAGAAGTTATTGGATATAAGTCAGACCCTAAAATAACATTAGAGTCAAATCCTTATAAAATCACAATATGAAAAAATTGAAATATATTTTTATTGGATAACTCGTTTCACTTGAAACTTTGCAAAGTTGTAGTATTTAACAAAATCTTTCAGATTATATCGGGCAGACTTTAATCAAAGTACACACACATTTTTTGGGGATATCGACGTATTTTATGACTCCGTTGCCGTAATAATGACGTCATCGCAAAAATGATGACGTCAGCCTGTTTGTATCAAGGTGAAGTATAACTGTGCCAAGTTTTATGTTTTATGGAAGCAAACTTCAGAAGTTATAAAGATGGGGGTCCGCCCCTCCTCTCTAGTCCTGAACAGCCCTTCAATACCCTAGGCCTAATAAGGTTAAGATGTAGTTCATCATGGTCGTCCTGTTTTAACTATCATGAAAAACGGTGTATTTTATTTTTGATTTATGCAATTGACTGATGGTAAGCAATCGCCACAAATACCGACTTTTTTCTATTTACCGTTACTTTTAAATAATAAGAAAGTTGCATATCAAACTCATAAAAGAAATAATGCGCAATAAATCTACTTTACTCTCAGTAATCAACTGTGCCATATCCCAAGGAACTGACTTACTCACAAAAAAGGTGTAATGTCACACATAAAACGTAGTAGAAACTGAAGGTGCAAATTAACTTCTTGTTTTTTTAACGAAGGATTTGATGATGAAGCATATTGGAACATCGGGTCAAGTACAAGATAACAGGTAAGATTTCTATCTTCTTACGTTGAATAAACTAGTTGCATTTTTATTCTTTCTTGATTCCTCATTGCATAACCAAATGTAGAACGAGAAATGTGGGGGTATGATACCAAAGATGTCCTTTCTCTCGGAATTTGCTACATAATATTCGCATTACCTCTGCCCGAGTCTCGACTTTTATTGTTCTATACAGCGGGTGTTATAAACAATTTTTAAATAAGTCAGCTCCATTATCGTGGTGGGAACTTAATTAAACAATTTAGGTCTGTTTTTTTTGGGGTTTTAGACCAAATAGCAGTAAGGCCTGTGTCATTACAAGAAATCATGTTATATCTTGTGGACGAAAGTTCAAATTTCAAATGACCATGGAGATAATTACATGAAGTGGCGTAAAACACATCCGTCTTAATTAAAATTTCCTTAATTCCATCAGTTGTTGATAACCCAAGTCGATTTAAGCTATTTTTTTCACTCGAACCTCGCGTACCAAAGCTTGCTGCGCTTTTCAGTAATTTTTTCAATCTAATTTTTGCAGTGTTATTGGTTCATAACCTATGTTGCAGTAATCTAAGCAAGAGGGAACTAGTGATCATAGTGGTTTACGTATATTCATGGGAGAAAAAGTTTTACTGAGTAAAAACATTACTGTATTAATACATATGTCCTAGTTTACTTATTATTAAACAAAACTCTAAGAGTGGACCCGTTTTTACCCGTCTTAATGTTACCCTGTGGTCGATATCGAAATGAAATGTCCAGTTGGTGTCTCATGTCGCAATATTTATATACTGAACAGTATCTATTTGGTTGTTGGTAAGATCAATTTTAGAATTTTATTTGAATACCAACAATAACTTTCGTTACTTGATTTCTCAGAGGTGGTAAAGCATTCATTAATTTCACGATCATGTACATGATTGTAAATATTCGCATGTTTACCATCCTGAACACAAGTGTCAGTTAAACAAATGTTTTTTAAGTAGAAGTATAATGAAATTCGTCAGAAAACGGAAGTTTGTGGGATAACGAGATCGACTGTCTTAACGGTCGATTTCTGATAACGTATTTGTACCAAACAGCGACGGTCAGTAATACAGCAGAACGATAATCAATGACAGATTTTTACATATTAAGGCCTCGCATACCTTGATCCAGCCTGGCAAAATCAACATTCTCAATTAGAATTTGCGGATTAAGGTAATCTTGTTTTTTTTCTTCTATTTTTAAGTTATTTTAAGTCTAATATAATTTAGAGTAAGCAGTCCAGAAGGCTAATAATTCAGTCACTGAGAGAGTTATTTAATTTCATTGTTACTGTTTTCCTTTCTATAATTAACTTTTCAATATAATTAACTAAATGTATTCATTTCATTCCACATATATCTGGGCAAATGGACCATAAAATGGACAAGTTTACTTTCTGTTCAGGGTTCAGTAGTTTTCTAACAATAACTTTTTTGCATGGGTCACATAATTTCTTTTTTTATAAAAATGCAGATAATCTAGCAAGTGCAATTATAAACTTGTTATTAAACATACTAACATGGTTAACTGTTTTGCAAGATTTATATCTGTTCAAATCCGTTCTTTCAAACAGCCAAAAATCAGACCTACTCATTCTGGATTTATTAGGGGCTTCAGTAATCATCATAATCTTTTTCGAACGTAACTTGTTTGACACAAAAGTCTTGATATCACGATGGTGGTAGTAGCGATAATAGGATTTCATCCACCCTGATTTTTTGATGCAAAACTGAATGTTTATTGCTTTTCCATTAGTGCTTAGCTCTTTATCAAAAATTATCTCACATATAGGAGCTAAACGGTTGCAGTAGACAAATGCTATAGCGCCGCAAGTTCATTACAACATGAGTAAAGAAGGGCTCTATTCTCGGACCCCTACCTTTAAACTTCTATTTAAATGATTTGATTTATTTTGTGGAAGGTCAAGACATAGGAATCTGTAATTTTGCAAATCACAATAGAGTATAGAGCTGATTAATATTTAGCTACCTTGATACAAACTTCTGGATTAGAGGACCTGAATAGAATGGAGATAAACGCATGAGAATAGTTCCGGATAAAGCAATAAACGAACCAGCAATTGGTATAAATATAGTAACTCGTAACTTTACGGAGAATGATCGTCTAGATATTTTACTTGATAACAAGCTTCCACTCACCGCTCATGTAAATGTGCTGTGTATGGAGGCCTTTGTCAAGCTAAGTAGCATGAGTGGCTCATGCTTTTATGGGACATCCTCTTTTAACCGGACTCGACACCGGATCCCTGGACCCTGGACCCTGGACCCTGGATACCTAGAAAAGCCGGACACTAATAAAAACCGATCCTAGAAAAACCGTACCTGACGAAATTTTAAAACTGGTTATAATACTGACCATATCGATGCGATAATAATTTTCTTACGTAACTATACATAAGGCAGGTTTTATTTATACTTTAGAAGAAGAAACTTCCTTGAATCAGTCAAATTGATTTTGCCGAGAGAAAAATGGAACAGCAACATGAGAAATAAAAATGCATTTTCTGCTCTAAATTGACTGAAAAGTGTAATACAATATGTTTTGATGAAGTTATAGTTGTTGTTGTTATATGTAGTCTTATTTCATCTCCATTCTAATTAGAATTTTTATACAAGGAAGTTTATTTTGTGAATGAACATTCGCGACTTTTCGTGGAAAAAAGATTTCGCGAATTGATTGAAGTCCCATCGTTGGGGAGGTTAAACTTTTGCGAATTGAGGGAAATTGAAGATGGAATAAACTTTCATGAATATGGCAAGAATTCGCAAAATCCCGAAATTTTCTTCCCGCTAAAGTTTTTTCCATAAAAATATTCCCGTCACTAAACCGTGCTGACAGTATTAACCACTCATTAAGAACTATTAACTAGTCATATCCACCCATTATCCAGTCATTAACCCATTAACCAGTCAACACCATCCAGTCATAGCCAGCCATTAACCAGTCAAAACAGTTATTATACAATCAAAATTTATTGACGGACATTAACCAATCAAAACATAGCTGATTCAAAGTAAACATAAAAAATACACAATGCTTCGATAATTCTACAATCAATTTTCCCGCACACCACTTTCGCGCGTAACACCTGCGGAAATTAGCACGCATATGTGACCGCATCGATCTGGTCCTAGTTTTAACCAGTTTTAAATTTTCGATTGGTCCTGTGTTTCTAGGGTCCGGTTCTTATTTGGGTCTCGTTTTCTAGGGTCCAGGATTCGGATCCGGGTCTGAATAAAAATGAGGTAACAAAAAGCAGACTACATGTGCCTACTGTACACAGATGGCATACGAAAAGTTTTCTTAGGGAAAGTTTTAAGAGCAGAGAAGGTCTTTCTCCTTCAAATATGAAGGTAGAATTCCAGTTTATTGACTCTTTTCATATGCTATACACAACACTTGCTCTATTTGTCGTGGTGGCATTCGTACTACCCACAAGTGATTGCTTATGAGTTGCTTGATTGTACTGCTTGCAATTACTTGCCATTAAATTTGCTCAGCCTTATGAACAAATAATCGAAGTGGAATGTATCTACTAGTTAGGCCTATGCATCTAAACGTTTTCAAATACCTCAAGTATGGCTTGTCAAAAATTGCTGAAACTTTATGCTTTCCCCAAAATTTATCTTAGAAAATTATTATAACACCCCCTGAAAAATCACAGCGTAAAAGATACAGAAGTTCGATTTGTTTTAATAGATCAGTTTCCTTAGAAGTAGATCTAAATGGTATGTTGTAGAGTGCCTTTACAAAATATTTTATTTTACTACCTATTTTTTCCTTTCAGAGGGTGATTATTGCCTATTCTCCCCAAATCAGGGGGTAAAAACATGAAAAATTCATTATTTTACAACTTTCTTACTAAATAAACCTATGAATACCGTACAAAAGTGGTTTTCAAAGAGGACACTAAGAGATGCAGAAATGAAACAAAAACATCAGAAAGGACTAGTACTAAATTAGAAACAGTATGTGTTTTTCGATAGTTACAGAAGCGGGTATGCAGAGATACACTATGAGAATCCAGTCGACCAAGCAACCGTTACATATATGGTTTGAGTGATTACGCCAAATACTCCTTTCCGCTTTCTTACTCTGTAAATGTAACAGAAATCTTTAAAGACAAATCTATAACATTGAGAGTAGCTACTGAGCCACTCACATTTTGAATAATAAACAAGTACCGAAAACATAAAAATTTCTGCAACCAGCTCTAATGATATGACGTCAGATAACGATGACGTTACTACAAGTTTCATTTTTTTTCATTTTTTGCAGAAAGATATTAATAGGTAGAGTTAAAAGGAGTGATCCTTCGAAATTCCTCACTCATGCCTTGATTCGTTTCCCCCGATGTAGATCCAATGTAAACAGGAGAGAAACATCAAAATGATATCCTTTGTTGTCTTCAACTGAATATAATTCCGTTTCAAAATAGAAGAATCAAATGCAAAAATGCAATTTTCCCAAAACAACCCAGCTTTTTAACTTAACCATCTGCGCACCTCCCAGCTAACAGCTACATACAATAGAAAACCAAATATCAAATGATAATACAATATAAACTGTGTGGAGGAGTGCACTCATAAGTGATGTTCATAATTATATTCCTTAGTAAGTTGCAGGTAACTGACGAATAATTTGTCTGATCTAAGCTACTATTAATTGTGTGATTTGTGTGTTTGCTTCTATTTGAGAGATCAACAGACTCCTCCAATCTGCTGCACAATTTATCAATCTATAATTATGCATGAGAATTCAATAAAGAAGGGCAAAAAAGATCAATACAAACTAATCCATTTTCGGATTGTATGAAAGTAGGTAATAACGTATGTGTACCGTCACTGGATTGGAAATATTTTTGCACTACTTTAATAATTGCAAAGTATTAAATTCAACTTTATGGTAAAAATGGAATAATTGTCGGCTTTACCCATTTTTTAAGTCCGGGATTTTTTTACACTCTTAAAGTTCCCCCTTCAATAACTTTAGAACCACTTAACGTCATAACATAAAACTTGGCACAAATGTTTAACATCACATAAAGAGTCCATTGATTTAATTATTTTCATAATGGCGTCATTATGTGACCGATGACGTAATCAAAATATTGAGCAAAATCACTATCTTTATAATTTAGTAAAAGGTTATTATACTCTTCTAAACACTGTAAAAATCATGTAATAAAATGGAGTGATCAATCTCTTGTGTTTTAAACCAGCTTAACAAACGGTAGATCGGATTTCTGGGCAGAGAAATCCATTCCGGAAAGTTCCAATGAAAGATACGTTTTTCCGGAAAATTTTCAGGAAATGGAAACATTTCCCGGAAATAGAAAACTTTCCAAGATCAAAATAAAGATATAGTTAAGATACACTCATGTGCAAAATTTCAAGTAATAATATTGAATATTGAACGAAATAATCCAATTGCAGAATTCAGAAATTTTAAAGGTAGTGGTGCTGTAAATATATAGGTGGCTTCAAATAATAGTCAATAATTTATAAACCGCTCATGATATAAGACTGAAAGTTTTGGAAATGACGTAATATAGATAAATGTTGAATGTTGAAGATTTTGCAGCGCTTGTCCAAAGATTGCCAAAATTTAATATTTAGAAATCTGCATTGAATTACTGTTCAGCTATCGTACTGACCGTCGGCATTTCGTACAAGTGCGTACTAAGAGATAGGAAATTATAACAGCCGAATTGGGTGTCCCACAAGGGTTCATTTCCAAACCATTTTTATTCTAATCGAATTAGCGTCACATAAAAGTTTTAAGTTGGTGGTAATTTTATTTTTGCTTAACTCGCACTTGTGTTCCATACTGAGAAGATGATGTGCAAGTATTAACAATAATAAACCTCTTCGAGTAATAGATGAATGCGTTAACACCTAAGAGAAATCAACTAAATAAATATATCGTTGGTTTGCTTATATATAAAACAAAAGTTGAACCTAGCCAATACCAAATGCAAGCTTTTCAGTTGGTGTGTATCATTAAAACTGCTACTCACACGAAAGTTTAATTTAACAAAAAGCTAAACAAACACATAAACAGGAATACAGTACTTGAGACACTTTATTTCAAGTATTTTCTTGAAACGTATGAAGTCCAGCTTGCTCGACCTCTCGACTTATTACGTTACAATAAAGAGTTGTAAAAGTGTCTGTCAAAGCGTCGAATCTTAAGTCGACAGGCAGAAAAGCTGTCCCATGGAAATATTTTATGTTTATTAAACAGCAAAGCCATAAATAAGCGGATAAATCAATTTTCATTAAAAGTAGCGAAACTATTTATCTCATTAACCCTATTGTGCATGGGGGCAAATGTTACACATCCCCCCCCCCCCCTACCTAAAATCTGCTACGAACACGCTATTTAGTTAAAACTTGGCACATATGTTCC
>JAUCNQ010014349.1:0-13849 GCA_032352715.1 Bougainvillia muscus | reverse complement strand
ATTCTGGAGGTGTGGTACTTTGTACCCCCCCCCCGGACTTTTTGAGACCAAAAAAGCCCGGCCCAAATAGGGTTAAGTACCATTTCATCTCAACCTACTTTATCGGTTGCAGCATACGTGGGTGGCTCTGACAATTTAATATCAGACAAATCAGCTGGCTTAGCATCATCAACAACCACTTGTGTATTGACTTTTTCACCAGTTACATCCTTATTCGCCATCAACGCTTCGATGGCAAGGATTGCTTCATCAGCCTTTGCACCAAGAGCTTTTCCATGCCAATTCATTTGATTTTCAATGCCAGGTATTCCAGCACCTTTATACGTTTTTGCAAGAATCATTGTAGGTTTTCCTTTGGTTTGTTCAGCATCGTGCAAGGCTTTACAGATAGCTTCTACACTACTACCATCCAAAACAATAGAATTCCAGCTAAATAAGGGTTAGAGGGTGTTTGTTAACATACATATAATATACACTAGAGCAGATTTTCTCTAAATATCAAATAATCACATGTAATCCGAAATAGATTATCCTGATTTTCATGCAGCGATCTTACTAGAATTTCTTTTACTTAATATTCACAAACCGTTCTTTGTACTTGTACTTATTTACTCAATCTAGGATGTGCTTAAAAAACTCCAGCAAATTTCGTACCGCCAATCGTAATACTTTCATATCAGAAGATAATGTCATTTTGCGCATACTAAAAGTGATGAAAATTGAGACAAACTTCAATACGCTTTTAGTGGATGATCAAGGTCTAATCTAGAACACGAGGGCAACATCAGTTGAATAAGAGCATTTTTTATGTAAAAGAACTTTTAGGACTACCTTAAGGGTATAAGAGAGTTCGAGAATTAATTAGCACGGATTAAATTAGTGCGAATCGTGAGCCAAAATTTTTGCAGGAGTGCGGAATAAATTAGTGCGAATCGAGATGTGTTGTTAGGAAGTGCGGAATTTATTAGTGCGATTCCGAATTTGATTGCAATTTTTACTGATTTAATTTGTGCGTTTCAGCACCATGGCCCCGTTATTTTCAGTTTCACGTAACTAAATACACCGATTTTATGTATCTATTAAGTTTAGGAAGGGCAAAATCAGCATTTAGTAAGGCTAAAATCACTTGAATGTCAGTATTATCCCATTCTATCCACTGGAAACACCAGACAAACTAAGTTGTTCTGGTAGTTTCTTGGGGATAACTGCAGATAAAAAAAACCCAGCCAGATCACGTCTCATCTTTTTTTACACTAATACTATTTTTTAGATCTGTGACAATTATTTTTTATTTCTTTTTGCATTGTGCGAAATTTATGCTCATTCATCAAGTGCTCATTTCTTTTGAGTAGTGCGGAATTTATTAGTGCGATTTGGTGAGTGCTTGCGCATCTGTGCGAAACAAATTATTGCGAATTTGACCTAAATACGCAAGAATTAGTTTCGCACTTTTTTATTCCGTACTATATTATTCTCGAACTTTTTTATACCATCTTACATAAAAAGGTCACTTTTACCATCATAATTTAGGGGGACGCTTAAAAGTCTTGGATTAGTGGCTGATGGTTTCTTACCCATAACTGTCCCATCTGTTCTTGTAAGTCGCCATATCATGTTGTAAGGACGTCGGATCACTTTGACCTAATCTGTTAACATCAACAATACCAACTAAATTGTCTAATTTGTAATAACTTGAGAAATTTGCTGCTTCCATTACACTGCCCTCTGCACTTTCTCCATCTCCCATTAAACAGAAAACGCGATAACTAAAAAATAAGAACGACATATTATAACTCATAGAGAAAACTCAAAATTTTGATTTACAAATCAACTTATCTCTGCACAAACATTGTATGAGAATAGAAATCACCTATATGACATGAAAATGATTCGCAAATCGTACCATTTTCATCACAGAAGAAGCGTTCTGTAAAAAAAATGATAAGAATTTTGTGGACGGTCCCTTATGTCCTTAACCAATTCCCATAAAGTGCATTTCATAATTGAATTGAATTGATAAGCTTTATTTGGTAAAAGAATTTACAATAGAACAAAATCATATTATGTAAAAATAAATATTAAATTTTCCTATGTCTAATAGAGCTAAGACCGGTCAGCAAAGTAACCAGGCGTAGCTTTATTAGGAAGATACGGTAATTATAGGAGACATTCCAAAATGCACGTAGCAATCTAATGGTAGCCACCTAAGAGGGTTCAGTGATGGCAATTGACGAAAGCTTAAGTTAAATACGTAGTATTTCGGGTGGTGATTAAGGGTTAGGCCAGCAAAAGAAAAGCAAACTTTATTAATAATAAAACGTTTGAAAAGATCCTTTAAAAAAATTATTTTTTTAAATTTCGTTTTTCATACGTTTTAGTTTTATTCATCTTAGAAGAATTTTCACTGATCGTAAGAAGTATTTTTGAGACGGAACCAAAGTTAGTAACAAGAAAGAAGTTGCGTAATCACGGAAACATCCGATGTTCATGAAGCTCTTGGGAAGCAGAACAAAAAGGCTCAAACTTTACGAAGTTTTATTGAGATAAATCGAACCCTGGTATATATACCTAGCTTTATCTAAGTATTTTCCAGTATAAGCCATACCAGCTGCACAACTCAAACCTTGCCCTAATGAACCGGTTGCAACATCAATGAAATTCAATCTCTATAATAGATAAGCAAAAATACAAATTATTCAATCTTTAACTGATGAACAGTACTTAAAGTAAACATTCCTTTAGGGACCGTCTCAAAAATTCGCTTAGCAATTCACTTAGCAATTCGCTTCATAATTCGCTTCATTTTCATCTTAGATGAAGTGTTATTGTAACACATAAGTGTAGGGGGGTAGTCTCTATGACTTTGCCTATCTTTTTACTTCCTTGCCTTAAGTTCATTATATATTTTAAGATAGGACTTACTTTATGTAAATTTTCGACCACTGTCAACCTTAGTTATGTGGGTACAGGATCCCTGCGACTGGTTGTGTCACGATGTATGGGGGGAGACGCTACTGCTGTTAGTGGGGGAGGCAAGCTCGCAAGGGGGGCAAGTTTAAATAATGTTCAGAGTAAACCAACAACTCGACAAAAAATATTCCAGTGATTCAGGATCTCATACCCCAACAATAACTCTATGTGCATACAAAGTGGGAATGAAAATTTTAACGAATTTCTATACGAATTCCCTTCTTTAGGCAGCAAAAACAAAGAATTGAATAATAGCTTAACAGTTACATCATACCGGTGTTGGATGCCCTTCCAAATCGTTATCAATTTTACGTAGATTCATCAAGTCTGATTCAGGAAACAAACCAGCCAGACACCATGCAGAATACAAGATTGGTGCACAATGACCCTAAAAAGAAGAATGATAATATATACATCAGGATTGATACTTCTCTGAGGTGTAAGGAACCGTCTCAAAAGTTCGCTTTATGAATTCCAGACGTGCCACTCGTAATTTCATAAAAATCCGGAATTTACTCTTTACACAATGTTCCGTAAGTTTTGTGTCATCTGTAGACCTCCAGGAATGCATAACAATCAAAAATGTCCTGATAGGCAAAATACGAGCACAAAATTTCCTGAATTCCGGAAATATCCGGAAAAGTGACACGCCTGGAATTCGCTTCGTTCCTGTCATTTTTCATCTTAGATAACAGCTGCATCTTGAGGTGAAAATGAAGCAATTTGTGAATCGAATTAAAGCGAATTTTTGAGACAGATCTTTAACAAGGGGATTTTCAATAATCACATGATACAGTAGACTTACTAGACCTTACAGAACTGTTCACAAACTTAGGATAAGGAATCGTATCAATCATCTTCATTTGAAATATCCAGAAAGGACAATGGTCAAGTGAGCATTTAAACAAATGGCCTCTGCTCGATTGATTTTCCAGTTTCAGTGTGCAGACTCCTGTAAAAAAAATTCATACAAATTTTCATCTGCTAACCCTGATTCAAATGTGAAAAAGTAAAAGGAGCAAATATTTTAAATGCATACCTTAGACAAGACAAACCTGTCACTTGATTGATCTCTAGGTTCACTAACTAAAAAGAGAAACTTTAGTAGTTTAGTTATATATTCATATTAGATGGATTTTCTGTCATAAAAATTGAGTGGGAACAGGAAAGGGAAGGAAAGAAATCTGGACAGGAATGGGAAAATTCATTCTCCTGTGAGTAAGGAGACAGGAAAATTTTTAAGACATCAAAACAATTAAGATTCAGACTCAGCAATAATGAAACGATTCTATTGGTTCACATTTTCTTGTACTTTCCTTTTATGTTCAAACGTGGGACGAAGTTGAACTCAGTTAAAATTTGTCCTGGGAACACAGGGGAACACAACAGGGACAGACATTCTATGTCTGCGCATGCTCACGTTTCCTTTCCTTTTCCCTTTTTGCTCTAAACAGATTGATAGATCCCACCTTGAGCCAGAAAAGCTTAATTATCAGGTTTAATTTATGAACTTAAACTGATTCATTCATGTTGACATCATATATCTTGGATCTGCCTTTGACACTCTTATTCTGTATATATCAACTAAACCTCAATCAGTATCCACTCAAATTTCAATGGATTTTCATAACCAACTGGGTAACTCCAATTAGATATTTCTGCCCAAAAATGTTCAAGGGTCACATTTTTGGTTGAAACAAAAACAGTTTGAAATAAACGACAGGCATGGTGTCCTAGGGGGGTCTGCTCCCCTTTAAAATTTCCCATCCCCTTCCCCTCTCCATGTGAGCTTGCCCCCTAACAGCAGTATACCTTTATATTTCATAGTTTGGAAAAACAATACTGAGGTCAATTCGGCCATTGATGCACATGATGTAGGATGTCTAAAAATAAAAATTAGACTGATTTCTAGAAATATAAAAAATAAACAAAATAAAAATATTAGTGAGGATCAAACTAACATCAACTACACCAAACTAGTGATGTGCATTAACCATATTTCAACCGGGGGGGTTAATTAATTAATTAATTAATTATGCCTAATTATGCCTATTGTGAGCCAAAATTAGGTATTTAAGTATGAAATAGGCATTTAGGCTGTATATCTTTTTTTGTAAGCTTATAGTCGTGTTATATATCAAAAGAAAGGAAATTTTATGCTAGTTACAAGTATGATAGTGGTTTTACTCAGGTATTGCATGCTTATACATTGATATTATATAAATAAATAAAAATAAATTAAATTTAAAAAAAATATATTTTTTTTGAAATTATGTCAAATTTGGCACCTCATTTGGGATGAAATAAGAGTCTCGTGATAATAAATTTGCGTTTCATCTTTTTCCCTGTCTAATATCTTCTAGAATATCTATCAAAAATTCAGTTATCATGCTTACAACTTAAAAAATTAGATTTATAGAACTCTTGGTATTTTCGTAAAAAATTTGCAAAATTGAAATGTCTAATGACGTCATACAGAAAGTGATGACGTCACCAAAACTTTGTTTGGTCAAAATGTTCCTTTTATGATTTCCTACTAGTGTGCCAAGTTTCATTGCTATTTGACTCATATTTCTGAAGTTATACAGGGGGGCGGAATCTGCCCCCCCCCCCCCGAAAATAACTTTTGCAAAAAAGCCCAGTTGAAATAGGGTTAAGTATGCTTTGCTTGATTACGGTATAAGGGTGATATAACTTCCAAACAAATTTCAAGGTTGACACATGACATACCCAGATCCAGCAGCATTTGTGCATTTGATGCTTAGTATACGAAGTTTATTTGCCAAGTCTTTTAACAGCTGAACTCGTTTTTGGTCTGGACAATGATACAATGAATCAGACATGTTTGTTATCTATAATAAAGTATAGTCACATTAACACAAAATTCGTATCGCAAATCGTACCGTTTTCATCAAAGAAGAAGTGTTTTTGTGCACACTTAGTATAAACAAAGACACATTGATAAATTGATAGGAATTTCCATACGAATGTTGTGAGCGGTCCTTCTGGTTGTTATATTCAAACATAGAATAAACCATATTAATATTATTGGCAATACTCAGAATTTTAGGCTTCGTCTCAAAAATTCACTTTAATTCGCTTCACAAATCGCTTCAATTTCACCTCAGATGAAGTGTTATTGTGCATACAATGTATGCACAATAACACTTCATCTGAGATGAAAATTGAAAGGAATGAAGCGAATTTACTAAGCAAATTTTTGAGACGAATCCTGTAGTCTGCAAGATAATGTTTAAGATTCCATAAAAGTTATACAATCATGACACAACAGACACATGTATGTATTTACACTAAAACTCAAATGATTTCTTTAAAAGCATTTATTTAATGTAATAGGTAGATAAATCGATTAAAAAATTAATTTAGCAATGTCACATTTAATTACCATAATATAATATAGCTAAGTCATCGTGAACAAGTGAACACGTTAATAAAAATAATTAGTAACAAACATTATGAAGCTGATCATTCTTACAAGGTTTCTCTCAAGATATTGTTTCGTGTGCACTTTTTGAACTATAAGTGTCTATAATGTTCCAGGCTGTAAAATTACATAAGGGATTTCCATAATTATACATCTGTTTGTGGTAACCCAGCTTAAGAATTTATGTATACTCGGTCGGTCGGCAGAATATTTTTTTAGATGGTCAGAAATGTAGAGAAAATTTCAGGATTTCAGGAATTTTCGGTCAGTCAGTATTTTTTTAACTTACGCTTAAAAGCTTTTAAAAGTGGTGTAATTTCACATAAATAGATGATAGAAGGGGCAGAAAAAATATTCGAGTCTGTCTAATGAGTTCTGTATAGAAAATCGACAGTCGTTTAGAAAGCGTGCCAATAAGAAAATTTTTTCCCACAGCCTTATTTTTATTAACAATTGGTCGGGCTATTGCAAACGGATATATTTTTAAAGACAGCCTAATGTAGCAAATCCTTTTACTTTACTTAATTTGTTAAACAAACTAAACAAAAAGTAAACATGATAAGAAATCACTCATTGTATGCACTGTATGTGTATACTGTGTAATTTAGGCTCCATTTATTCTTTCATAAATATTTGTTTAAAAAGAAGTTTGGAAAACTGTTGTTAAAAAAAAAAGAAGAAGATTTTAGAAATAATTTAGGAGCGTGCGGAGGTGCCTGGCCTGGAAATTAAGAAGCTCGTTGGTCCCCTCTCCCCTCAGGTCGATTTTAAAACAGTCTTTGATTCTAGTTAAGGCAAGCCAATATTAATATTCCACCATATATTCTCTCTCTGGTAAAAACTAATCAGAAATTTGAAACTATAGTCTTTCCAGACAGGCACAAAATTGTTATTGTTGTAGCTTTGTTGTACTGGTAAGGTTCTGGATAATAAAGAAAATTAAATTAGTGCAGATGATAAAGGAAGTTGCAAATTATTTTAACGACTATTTTGAAAATGCCAATAACATAAGCGAGAATGAGTATTTACTATCTAGCACTTTAGGTCTTATTGATCCCATAGATATAGCAATAAAGAAATTTGAATAACATATAAATATAAACATTTCCTCTTTGTTTAACTTCTCTAAGTGTGATGAGAAACAAATTGTAAGCAAGATCTCAAAACTAGATCAAACCACGAAGCCAGAACTCATAAAAACACCCCTGCTAAAAATCTTAAATAAACCTCTGATATCTGTGCTAAACTGTTGTGCAAGGTATCTGGAATAAAGAAGTTATTGATAACAAAACCTTTTCAATTAACTTAAAACTAGCTGATTTAACTATAATTTGTAAAAAAAAGCATTCAACTCAGATGGAAAATTATAGACCAGTCAGTGTTCTACCAATAATGCAATCACAACTATATACTTTCTTACACTGATTGAATCCTCATTTATGTGGTTATAAAACAGGATTTAGCACACAGCTTGCACTGGTATCTCTTATTGAAAAATGGAAAGCCACAGCAGACATAAGTGGATTGACAGGTGCTCTCTTACATGGATTTGTCAAAAGCTTTTTAACACTATCACAAACTCCTACTTGCTTAATTACATGCTTATGGGTTTCATAAAGATGCTCTTAAAATAATTTTTAGCTATTAAAATGACTGTTGGCAGAGAACAAAGATCAATGCAACTTTTAGCTCCTGGTCTGAGCTTCTGCAAGGCATTCCTCGAGGATCTGTGTTAGGACCACTTATTTCTCACATATACTTTAAAAAAACGATGTATTAATTATCCTAAAGCAATGTGATGTCTGCATTTTTGCAGATGACACAACTCCTTACGCATGTGATGCAAATCTATTTATTTTATTTATTCACATTTTTTAAAGTTACAATAGCACCTAAAATATACTAAAAAATACCATCTACATAGGGTTTGAAACCATCATTGTAATTACAAATTACAAATTTTGAAATTTCAACTCAAGTGATCGCAAAGAACTTTTGAACATTTTGAGTGTGGCAGAGTTTTTTATTTCACTTGGAATACTGTTCCAAAGCAAAGTTTCTGAGACCATATGGAACAGTTTTCACAGTGAAAATTTCCTGCATCAAGGATGGGTTTAGACCTTTCGTCGACTTTAAAATTTCACAAATCAGATGACGTAAATGTAATTCGTGCACACATTTTGATAAAGTGTTTTGCAGAAGTCCGTCAAAATCCAAATCAAAACGACCAGTAACTGCCCTCCTGGCTTGTTTATGTAGTTTCTCAATGGACAAATATGAAAATTTACAGTGAAACATCCAAACAATCGGCGCATAGCGAAAATGCGAAAGTATGAAAGCATTGCATAAAAGGAGAGATTTTTCTTGTGGGATTAGCCCTCTCAGTCTGTTGAGAGTTGCAACACATACACTGACCTTCTTACAGATAGAGTTTATGTGACTTTTGAAATTCTGGTGACGATCTAGTGTTATACCAAGTAATTTCACAGAATCGGAAGAATTGATTTCACAGTCATTAACTTTGATAGAAATAATGTTGTTAATTTTTCTACAGAGAAACATCATCTGGAATTTATTTGGATTTGCCTGAAGCTGGTTTGAGTGTACTACTCTAGAATATGGGAAAGGTTTCTCTGCAGGAAAAAATTGTGTTACCATTAGCAAAGTTACAGATATCAGTCTCTTTCAGGATATAGAAAATGTCATTTATAAAGATGTTGAACAAAAGAGGGCCAAGTATCGAACCATGTGGAGCACCTAGAAATAACTCTCTCAAACCACTGAAATAGGATCCGATTCTTGTCCTCTGGAAACGATTACTTAAATAAGACTTTAATAAAAGAAGACTGTTTCTATCTACTCCGTACGCAGCCATTTTAGCCAAAAGCAAATCATGATCAATGGAGTCAAATGCCTTTGACAGATCCATCAGTATTGTTCCAACAATACCTGATGTATCAAGACATTTTTGCCATTGATCAATCATCTTGAAGATAGCATGTTATGTAGTGTAGTGTGAACAAAAACCACACAATTTTGTGGAAAATATGCTATCAAAATATTTAGAAAGTTGCCTATGTAAATTCCTTCGTAAATTTTTGAGAAAGCGGGTATACTTATAGGTCTATAGTTTTTTTGCAGTCTGTGTACCCTTCTTATAGACTGGTGTCACATCAGCCAACGTAAGTATAGGAGGAAATATGTTAGTACTGATGTCATTGTTAATACAATCCGTAAGAGGTGCACAGACTGCACCGTTAGCCATTTGGATATCTTTTCCTGGGATTAAGATTATGATTCTCGCTGTTACTGGAGTAAAAGCAAAAGAATATGTTTTTCAAACTTGAGCATGATTCTTCACTTTTAATAGACGGGTTTGATTATAATTATATGAGATTGAAGAACACAGACGAATGTCATTTGATATGCTCAGCAAATAAAGTTGAACATACTTGGGTATGACTAGGAAAAGATCAAATTTGGGAACTTAGAAATGTCAAGCTTCTAGGTATGACAATTGACAATCAGCTTTAATTCGATGATGTAAAAAACATCTGCACAAATGCAGGTAGAAAACTTGTGCATTAACAAGAATACTAAAAGATTTATCATTTCAAAGAAAAATACTGTAACTAAAAACATTTTTTGAATCCCAATTTACTTATTGTCCTTTAATTTGGATATTTCACAGCAGGGAAGCAAATAATAGAATAAATAGTCTTCATGAAAGAACCCAAAGACTTGTCTATAATGATTTTAACTTGTCTCTTGTAAAGTTACTTGAAAAAATTAAATAATTTTTAATTCATCACAGAAATATACAGTATCTTGCAATCGAAATGTATAAAGTTGCAAATAGTCTGGCTTCTGAAATACTTGCAAACATATTTATTAGAAAAGAAACAACCTTTGTCTGTGTTCATCGTTGTGCTTTCAACAACCACAAAAACACTCTTTAGGTATCTGAGACCTCTAATATGGAGGATTATAAAGATTTTTGACTCGTGAAAGTCAGGATATCTAAAAATCTTTTTTGTTATTGTTTTTGAAGAATTTTTCCCTGAGGAGTAAAAAACAAGTAGAAAAATTCCTTTAAATCGTGAATTCGCAAAAGGTAATTCACTCGAAAAATCCCAAAACAGTTAATTCGTAAATTTCGCGAAAACTTTCTTTCAAAAACTTCGCAAATTTTTTGACTAGCAAAAGTTTCTTTTGTGAAAGTTTCTTCCTTTATTAAAGTATATACCTAGAGAATTAAAAGTCTGACTTGCTTAGATTCATTTAAAAACATGATAAAACAGTGGAAACCTCATTTCAACATAATCCCAGCATAATCATTTAGGTTGTTTGGTTGAGTTTAGTTGAGGTTCATATTTATCGTGGCTAGCCCAACTAAGCTCGAGGGATATACCTGTCACTTGTTTACAGCAGGGGCCACGGCTTCAGTTGATGGTTCAGAAGTATTCAATGCTCTTCTGAGCAACACTGTCACACCAAAGTGATAGTGTTTTCCTAGACAACCAATTGCAACACCCGATGAATACTTCGTACCATCTACCCAATTTCCCTCGCATGGTATGACCCGAGGAACAGCCTTTTCAGACATGATCCCAAGCATGTTGAGCACGGGTACTGAACCCTCAACCATCACCACCATGTGTAAATAGGCCCAGTTAGTACCATGGCTTGTATTAATGTTATAGTGTAACCAAATTAAAATAAAGAAATAATAAAAATAATAATAATAATAATAATAATAAGTTGCAACTACTTGTTTTGGGCTAAATTCAGTCAAACATCTATCTCTCAATTCTTGGAATTAATGCCAAAACAGCATTTCCTCCAACGGTTTCTTTGATCTTTCTAGATATCAACTAAAGAGTCTTCTCACAAAGCACTTTCTCAGCTTTTATTAAATCAAAATTTATTACATAATGCAGGCTTCCAAAATTTCAGGGTAACTAAATCGTTAACGCAAACGAAAGAAATTTCGAAACTTGTAATGTATATGTTAATTGAATTCACCTATTTTCACAATTATTCCACTAGCCACCTTTTGTTGTTTGTATTGTATACTATCTTTTATTTAGTTGTGTTATTTTTTTATTTTTTTATTTTATATACCTGTGATGTCAATGGTGGTCCCAGCACAGATAGCATTGCTATTTTTAGTGTTGTCTGTAGCAGACATTGTTTCGTTGATAACACAAATATTCTTTTTCTTTTACGTTTTTTTATAAGAATTTCTTATATCATTGTCTGCTAAAATATATGTTATTTCAGTTTCAGTTTCATCCTTCATTGTTGAGCTCTCTTTAGCAAATCTTTCAGTGTCTTTCTGTAAGTAAAAAGCAAGGTAACGCTCGCTGACACTCGCTGCAAAGAGTTTTTATTTTCATAAAAACAAAGGCCGGTTTGTTGTTTTCAGCCATTTACTTTAGTGCAGGAGCAATGTGCAGTCATTTTAGAATAGAAAATATGCAGAACTGTTCATAGTCAAAAAACAGATGTTTTTGTGAATTTTACTCCAAACAAATGACACTGTGTGAAATTGTAACCCTTGTGCAATTACAAGTCTTTTCATGCACCAGCTACATATCATTGTTCATGGCATTGTGGTTCTGTGAAATACAGCTAAATATGGCACCCTGTGCAATATAAATATTTTAACTGCAGGAGAGTTGTTGATGGTGATTTACTGAAGAACGAAGATCAAACTGTGAGTCGCTAGAAGGAGATACACTAGCTTGAAACCCCTTCACCAGTAATCATTTTGATTTTATCATCTTGTGGTGAAGTATTACTGAAGTACGGCAGATTGCTCCAAAAATTCAACAATTTAACAGGAACTTTTTACGATAATTGACATGCCAAAATTACGAATGAGCATGGTTGTCGTTGAGGGAAAATTTTGCATATTGACTCAACCACATCGATGGAAAATAGGCTTTTGCAGCTCTTTTTTTCGCTAAGTATGGGCACTGAATCGTCCGCGGCCTTATGTATTAGTGTTAAAAAAATACAAACTTTTTTTTTACACAAATTTACTTATTGTAAACATAGTACCTCCCTAGTATATTTTTAGCGTGTAGTTTTGCTGTAACTCAGCTTTCAAAACTGTTGTTTTTTGCCGTTCTTTGCTGCGGGGGTGACTTTGAACGGCCGTTTCTTGCGGTAGTTCAAAGTCACCCCAAATGCCGGGGTGACTTTAAACGGTATTCAAGTGGTTTTTTACTCGCTGCAATTCGTTGCGAAGAGTTGGACCGTTTATTTTCGTAAAAACAAAGGCTGTAATGTTGCATTCCGCCATTTACTTTACCACGGAGGCAATGTGCAGTCATGCCAGAGAAGAAAATATGCGAAGTCTGTTCAAAGTCACCCCATCTTACACTACGGTACATAGATGTTGTAGTAAACCAGAGCTAACTACAAACACTCATGACATTCATCGTGGGTGGATGGAATGAGGAGAAAGTTTGAAGATATAGCTAGCTATAATGAATCCTTTTTCTGCTCTGCCTTCTTTTTATATATTTAGCTATACTCTGTGAATTCAGGCGGGGAGGCTTGGCAGGCAATACAGGCAGGGGACTTGTTTTGGTGTAAACTAGTTAAGAAACTTTTTCGCTCTTACCTTATAATTGACGATTTGCAGATATCGAAGTTTGGATTTTATACTTTTTGCTGGTTCTGTGTACTGCTCACCTTGGCCAAAAAGACGGAAGAACGTTAGCACGCAGTGTATCACGAACTGTGCATGCCAAATCCCGATCGGGACTATTTTGCGAGAACAGATGAAATGGGTAATCGCAACCCCTTATTTTGGTAATGTTGTCTGGGAAGTGCCATATTGTAATTATAATAAAATGGCAACTTATAACGCTTTTTAGGTTGGCCGTGTGGAAAACAGACATAATAATGAGAAAAAGAATGAAAAGGCTTAAATGTTAAAAGGGGGTGTGACGCTGGAGGATGTTCCGATCTTATCGGGAAATTTTGCAGTCTGCAATATGGAAGTGGGTGTTTATAAAGGGTACCACTAAACCAGGAGCACCGGAACCGGAACGGCGGAACAAATCCGGAACAGCTTTTTTTCACAAAAATTTATAATTTTTTATATTTTATTGTTTTTTTTATTTTACAAATAAAATGGTAATACAATTAGATAAATGCCAGTATGCTGGATGTGAAGATATATGTGACCAAGTTGAACGATGTTATATCGTGGGTACTCGGATAGTGAGTCAGTAGTGGTTGGAAGTCACAAATTAACCAAGTCTCAACCAAACTCAAGAGAGCCAATGGGATCTTGGCGAAACTCCGTCATTATGTTCCCACGGAAGTTCTTATTTCAGTATACTATGCTTTATTCTTCTCTCACATGAGCTACTGCTGCCAAATCTGGGGTCAGCCAGTTAATCAACTGGTGAATCG
>JAUCNQ010014238.1:0-13857 GCA_032352715.1 Bougainvillia muscus | reverse complement strand
GTCCTCAAGACGTCCCTACGACGTCGCGACGTCGTAGGGACGTCTTGAGGACGTCAATTTTGGTCCCGTGTTAGCTTTGTTAATAAAACTATAAAAACATGAACAAAACAAAAAATGTTACTCACATAAAAACGTATTTGGTGGAATAGTATTTCAATCTAAGGGACACTCCACAAAATTCTTGTTGGGAATTAGGATGAATATTCATTCAGAAGAAGTGTCTTTGTGTACACCTAGTATGCACAAAGACATTTTTTCAGAGATGAAAATGACACGATTTGCTATACAAATTGTGTGGACACTCCCTAAAGTGTAGGAAATACTCCGATGACGTGTACACCATCAAGCAACAACATCCAAATCACTTGAAACCTGGCCATTGTTTTTCAAAATTGTAGGAAACCAGTATTGAGTCTGAAAATTAATTATGTCTTATTCCTCTCGGTCCGTAGAAACCAGAGAGGTTTGAAATAGGCGGCGGATGTGTGGATGTTAACAAAAAACTCCAACTGTCTAGTCTACGCATATCGAAGTCCTTAAATCGCAGGCTAACGTGACGAAAAGGGCTATCTTAAGAATTACAAATTCCCGTTGGAGTTGGGTCTTGAAACTTGGCACACATATAAAGTCAGGTCAGAGGGTTCCACTGCGCACGTCCAATTTACACGGTAATGACGTCATCATGACGTAATGAGCTATTTTTAGAAAGACAACTTCCCGTTGGAGTTAGGCTTTGATACTTGGCACACATATGAAGGCTGGTCATAAAGTTCTACTGCGCATGTCCGCGTGACACGGCGATACCGTCATCATGACGTAATAAGCTATTTTTAGAAAGAGAACTTCCCGTTGAAGTTAGGCTTTGATACCTGGCACACATATGAAGGCTGGTCATAGGGTTCTACTGCGCATGTCCACGTGACACGGTGATTACGTCATCATGCCGTAATGAGCTCGATGCTTGGCACATACGTGAACATATTTATTTATCTTTCTGATGCAATAACACCATTAAGAAAAAGATTTACAGTGTCACTAAACTCGCCGCACTTGGCACAAAATCGGAATTACTTTGTAAAAACCGAGAGGTTCAAGGTGCAAGCGGATAGGTCTCTTAGACCCATCATCATACAGAAGGCTATTAAGAATTAAAGCGTTTAGCTCTTCCTCGTGTTGCTCTGACAAGGGCTGGATCCGCCACTGTCAAGTCTTCGTTTTCTGCTGTGACTAGGAAAAATAATATTATGAATTAGAATAGAAAGCGTCAGTACACTGGTAAAAGTAAACCATGTTTTTTATTCTGTGTTTGTCCACTAAATTTACCCCCTTAGGCCTCGCTGCAAACAACACGAACGACTGAATCTAGTCTAGTTCTTAATCCGCTTCTGATTTATTCTCTACGAAAAGACTGACAATGACCTACTCTTAAAAACTACCATTCTTAGATCAAATTAATTAATTGGGAAAAGTGAAAGGCGGTCTCTTAATCAAAGATGATAAGTTGGCATTACATGGGATTTGATTTGCCAGACTGAAAACTACTCATTTGTGGTTGAATGATAATAACTTGATTCGAGTCTCGTTTTCATGGATATTTTATTATTAATCGATTGCTTTATAGATCTTTGTATATAACATACCTTATCGGACATAACTTTGTCGGACAAATGTGACGAATTCTTTGAGAGGTGACGAAATTTTTCCGACTAAAAATTATGTCCGGCCAATATTTTGTCCAACAAAGTATGTCCGATTTCCGATACTTTCAGCTTAAAATATCTTTTTTATCGGACAAAAGTGACCAAATTATTAGAAGGCGTCGAAAATTATGTCCGACGGAATATTTTGTGCGATGAAAATTTTGTCAGACAAAGAAATGTCGGATAAGGTACTTCCATATGTAATCAATATTTGCTGGTGTAGTAGAATGTTTCCCAATCTAACATCAATTCCGTTGTCATCAGTTATCCGATGGAGATTTAAAGTTGTTCAATTGAATGGTTTTCATGCAATGTAGTCAATTCTTTGTAACCTGCAATTTCAATCCTGTGAAAACATTTCGGTTTAGGTACAAATTTGATATTTTATTTAACCTTTTAAATGTCCGGTGGCAGTGGCGGATCTAGAAGCTTGAAAACGGTAGGCAAGTACCTGCGAAGAAGTAAAACCATTAAAATTTCTTTGAAATTTTAATAGTTTTAAACATTTTCGCAGGTGTTTGCCTACTCTTGGATCCGACCCTGCGGTGGTAACAAATGGTCGCACACGCGTCAGCAATCCTGAAGCAAAGAAAAACCATGGTCGCCCGATTGAGTGAATACACAATATAAGGGCTTTTGATTGGCTAATATCAGTAGCAGTCGCGTTGGTCGCTCGGCAGTTGAAAGAGTTTCAACTACTGGAGCGTGATCGCCTCGACCAGGCCATTGATTTGTGAACCCAGCTTAATAATCACATATAATCCAAAACAGAGTGTTAACTCTCATTAATTATGCTTTAATATTAAAATCTAAGTAGATTCAAGACGTAATTATTCCCTCGTGAAGCTTGCGTGTTATCCAAGGGGACCTTTTATGCTGCTCTAGTAAGAAAAATGAAGACAATATAAAAATATATATTTTCATGAACAGTTTCTTTGGACTACAAAATATGTTTGTTATTTTTTTAGGTCACAGATTGTATTTTAATGCACGATAGAAACACTAGACGTTTAAGAGGTAAAGGATCGTCCACAAAAACTCGTATGGAAATTCGTATCAATATTCATACAGAAGGAGTGTTTCTGTGCATACTTAGTATGCACAAAAACACTTCGTCTGTGATGAAAATGGTTCGTATTACGTATTTGTGGACGGTCCCTAAAGGAATGTTATTCAATCAATAACAATTTTATCTTACAATACAAAAAATCAAGGTTTTACTCAAGATTTCAACAGGTTGTATGATAAAATGAAATCTTTATTGGACCGTATTATATCTTTATGTTGTAAACAAGAGTAAAGAATTGATAGCCTATACGGATTCAGAACACATTTTTACCCAGTCGTAGCAATGGAATGGAGATTCAAAGCATGCTTAAAGTCTTTAATTCGAATAGCTTTCTGTATGATGATGGTTTCTAAAGAAAAACTTTTAGCTCTTCCTCGTCTTGCTCTGATTATGGCTGGATCCGCCACTGCACGATCTCTTAGAACTACGTATTTCATTCTTTTCATTAAGAAGTATTGCATAGAATTTGTATTGCAAATCATATTTGTACCATTTTTATGATGAAATAATGCACAAAAACACTTCTTCTGAATGAAAATTGGAACCAATTTTTTCAACCGTCCCTAATCAGTTAGAAGATGTTATTAATTTATCTGTCCCATTTTTAATGATATGAATTTAATTACCGCTCTCTACCGGCTAATTATACTCGCATCTGTAAAATTCCATGCTATTTGATAGAGTGATTTTTCCCAGTCAAAACACGACATTGTAGCAATGTCATGACGTCCTTATAATATTGTTCCACGAAACAAAAGGTTACCCTCTTTCGCAGTATTTTAAATGACGTGTTATTATAAAGGATTTTTATACAACTCCAGATTGTTTGATAAAATCTGCAATGAATAACTCTTCATGCAACGACTGTTCCAATTATTTGTTTTCTATTCTGAGGGATAACAACTACTTCATTCCTATCAATTTTCATTCAGAAAAAATGTCATTGTGCATACTTTGATTAGAGTCGGATCTAGCAGCTTGAAAATAGTAGGCAAGTGTCTGCGAAGAAGTGTAAAACCATTAAAATTTCAAAGAAATTTTAATAGTTTTACACGTTTTCGCAGATGTTTGCCTACTCTTGGATCCGACCCTGAGTTGTATTCTCAATGACACTTCTTCTGAGAAGAAAATGAAACGAAATAAATTAAAGTTTTCAGACGTAAACGTGACTTTAATAGTTTAAATAACGAGCTAGTGAAAAATCCTTCCGATTGTCATTCGTAATCTCTTATCACATGCTAATGTTTTCCACTACTAAAAATTAATCCAAACTGATGAAGTTATCACTTTCGATTCGTTGATAATGACCTAATATTAATATTATTCTTGATTATTAGCTAAACATTTCAAGTAATGTCCAATAAAGCTTGTATTAATTATTCATACCCTGCAATTTAGACAGTTATAAACTTGTTCTCAAGGCATTAACATTATTATATATTTGATCTATGAGTAAATGTTGAAAATCTCAAATTCTTGAAGAACAAACAAAAGGGAAAACAATACTCTGGCTACAAAGTTCTTGAAGAACAAACAAAAGGGAAAACAATACTCTGGCTACAAAGTTCTTGAAGAACAAACGAAAGGGAAAACTATACTCTGGCTACAAAGTTCTTTACATGCTACTCATCATTTGTTAACGTTTAATAATTAATTAGTTATAGTCTCCTTCTTGGTGCTTATTGTTCTAACTGAATAAACTCATTGTTTATTTTTTATAGGTTTTGGGTTTGTAACTTTTGAATCTGATGCTGCTGGCAAGCATGTATGTGAAACTGGTTTTCATAAACTCAAAGGAAAAAACGTAAGCAAAAATTAAAACAATACTACAATGCACATGAAACATTGGAATTATTACGCGTTTGCTGCAGGATTGTTAAAGCACGTGTGACCATTTTATAGATCTGTGGGAAAAGTATTAGTAACTTTTGAAGTACTTTATTTTAGTATTTGAAACTTGGTCATTTTTAATATAAATCTATTTTACATGTTTCGGCAAAGTTTTACCGCCATATCATTTACAAAACCGAAATTATAGGTCATTAGTCAAGACCACCTATATCATTTCGGGTAATTATGGTCAAATCCTTACAAACTTTGAGCAAGCATAACTCCAATTCTCAATGACTTTTTTGCTTTGAAACTTTACATGTGCACTACTTGTCCCAAGTTCTTTCCTATTAGGTATATAAAATCACGTGACTAATTTCATGACGTCATATACAACCATTACGTCATTTTTAGGCATTGTTCTCTTGAAAAGTCGTATACGACAAAATGCTGACGTCAGCAAAATGCTGACGTCAGGGGGGGGGGGGCTTTATAAGTTGCCAAAATAGCCCAGGCTTTTTAGCGTTAATGTATAACGATGGACTTTTTCTATATATATTAAAGAATGTGAATGGTAGGTGATATGTTGATAAAACTTAACTTTTTCATGCTTATTACTGTCTATTAAATGGTTACACACACTTAAACAATTTTTCTGCAGGATTGTTAAAGCGTGTATGTGACCATTTTGTTATCATCAGGTAAATAAAGGGTTAAAATTAAAGAGAAATCTAGAGTGAAACTTGTTAACTTCATTTCATTCTAAAATTTCATGTCAGACCTTATGCTAGCCTTAATAATAATAATGTCTGTTTTACCAGGTTGAATGTAAAAAAGCACTACCTAAAGATATCATGCTTCTACAAGGAAAAGGAAAAGGTTTCTTAGGTAAGATAATTTAACCGAATACAAACTCTTCTTTTGACCCCTAATTGAAAACAGTTGTGTTGTGAGTTGTGCAAGTTTAGCGTTGGAACAGTTAATTAAAACCATAATTTTTAATTTAGTCTTTGGCCCTCTCTTTGTTTTTAAAGTGACGTAACCTAAGTTTTTAACCCTATTAACCCTGGGCTTTTCAGATGCTTAAAACCTGTGGGAGTATTATGCGTTCCCACTATAAATATCCTGAACCACAAATGCTATACTAATGAAACCTTATGTTACCAAGCATATAAAAAGGTATTGTTCAAATTCGACATGACGTCACCAATAGCTTATAATATTGTTAAATTACCACACCAGATCTATCATACACATAATTGTCGTCATATTGGATTTTTGCGGTCGGACTCCATTACTGAAAATTCCAAAATGATCAAGGACCTGTTACCTTGGAAGTTACTGAACTGGACTGAAAGTTAGTCACACATTGCAAAATCGATTTATTCTTGAAATGGCAATTATTTTCAAACTCGATCCCAGCGCCTTTTGCCCTTCACAGAAAAGAAAAGAACCTCTCGCCGTCAAAAATCGTCAAAAAGAGATAAAGGGCTCTGGGGACGAGGTTGAATTATTTTAAAAGGTATTAACAATTAGTCCTTATTATTCGTCCAGAGTCAATAGAGTTGTCAAAAGAGACTGTCCACGGAAATGTGTGAAATGACAATTGATACAATGCCATACGAATTCTTGTAAATGTTCCGTTGAAACTGATTAATTGAGAGATTATATGGAAATTGAACAAACTGGTTAAGGGAGAAATATTGAAATTGATCAAGCATAGTATAATAAAAAAAAAAGTGGATTAAATAAAGCCCTATGCAAAGCTAAGTGAAGGTTGCTGTCAAGACTGTCAAGACTGTCAATCAATGTCAAGTGGTAGAAAGAACAAATACTATTTGATACAAAATTCGTATCACAAATCGTACCATTTTTATCACAGAAGAAATGTCTTTGTGCATGCTAAGTATGCACAAAGACACTCTTGCATGAAAATTGACACGAATTTCCATACGAGTTTTTTGGACGGTCCATAAAAGATTAAGCCCTGTTAAGTCCGGGCATTTTCACATTCTTAAATTCCGGGGGAGGGGGGAAATAAAACTTGGCACGAATATTCACCATCATATAAAGAGTCACGTGAGACAAAAAAATTATGATGACGTCATTCAGCTCCGACCTGAAAGTAAGTAATAAAATGCATTATACTCCCCAAAACACTATTAAAGCCTTGTAATAAGACAGCGTTATTGGTTTAAATCATTTTTAAACATTTTAACATACATTAAACCGGATTTCTGGGGATGGAAATCCATTCCGGAAAGTTTTCCGGTGTTGGTTCCGTTTTTCCGGAAACTTTTTTCCGGAAATGGAAAAATTTCCAAACTGAAAAGAAGGATAATGTTAAGATACGTTCCTGTGCAAAATTTCAAGTGATAATCTTGAATATTGAACGAAATAATGCAATTGCAAAATTCAGCAATTTTAAAGTAGTACAGTAGTGCTGTAAATATATAGCCAATGATTTACAAACGTAATATAGATTAATGTTGAATGTGACAAAATATGATATTGATAGGATAATGTCAACCAAAGTTAGGTCAAACATGCCGTGGTCACTTCAGGACTCGAACTAAAGATTTTAATCCCATAAACTTGACACATAAAACTTGCCAACCCGGTTTTTATTAAATCAGGAGATTAGGGTTTGAATTTATTTTTATGATGCCACCTCCCTCGTTAGAAACTTTTACAATAATAGCTTCTCTCCAATGTTTGATTCGAATTCTGTTTTCTTGTTTTTTTTAGTTAATTTAGCTCCATATCCTTTTAGTCGTGGATATCCGAATGGTATAGGGACCAGTCCTGTAGGTTTTAATTTTCCAGGTACGGAATCAGTTTCTTTTCAATTTGCCGGATTCTCAACCTCGTTTTCAGGATTTTCTAGTGGTTTTTACAAAATTTGACGACGCAGAGAAATTGTGCTTTCAAATCTTGTCAAAAAGTAAGAAAACCCTGTAAACGTGGTTGGTGGAGGAGTCCAGTACATAATTTCTTTTTACAATGATTAAACGACGATGTTGCCATAACGTTATAACAGCTATTTGGCTTTGTATCTCGTTATAAGCGGTTTTCACTGTATGAAAAATGATATTGATACATTAAGGATTTTATCATACAATCTACTGAAATCTGGAGTTACTCCCAGCAGGTTGTTTGATAAAATGGTTAAAAAGACCATAAAGGATAACAAAACCTTTCTTACAGTGTCCATGTACGGCTCTTGTGAACTATCTTTTACAGTTTTGCCTCACAAAGTTTGTCTAATTAATAGAAAACTTAAGAGTTGGAACTTCTTTGGAATGTCTTAATATCGAAATCATGAGATATCATCATTAGCCAAAGTTTAAATTGAATAGCCTGGAAATGTGGGAGGGGTAGGAATTGCAATGGTGAGACTTTTTTTAAATAAAAGATTTGTTATTAAAAAATGATGACAAGGCATACATCAAATTTTGACATTTTTTTTCTATGTTGGATTTCTCAGCATATAAACAAACGAACCAGGTTTCAAATAATATAAACGATGTCGTTGTGACTTCATTTTTACTCTGGTGTACGATGTTAAAAAATTTTCCTGGCCAATCAATGCAATTTTATTCCAAAGAGAATTTGAAATCCGAATAACATGATTTTTTATAATGTATATAATAATTTTTATTTTTTCAGACTGGAGTCTAACTCCTCAAGTATATCAACAATTAGCTAGTAAGTTGTTAAGAGTCTAAACATTCGCTTTACAAATTCATTTCATTCCTATCAATTTTCATCTCAGAAGAAGTATATTTGTTCATACCTTGTACGCACAAAGACACTTCTACTGAGATGAAAATGAAGCGATTATAAAACGAATTTAAATGTCACGAGTATATCCAAAAGGTTTCATAAAAATCATTAATGGATCATGAATAAGTGGAATCCAGTTGTCATGAAGTAGTTATGTTGACACGTACTACTTTAATTGAAGAAATTTTCGCGGTTTCGCGGTTTTTGAGCCCAACCGGAAATTAAATTCCCGCGAAAACGCGCGAAATCTTTTCGACCGCGAAATTAAAAAAAAAAGAAAATCATTTTTTTCACTGGTTAAGTACGGTAAGTAAGGGGGTGCGCAACCTCCTTCCTTGAACCTTTTGCATTTATTTAGTATGATTACAGTAGAAACAAAACAGTTTTATTGATCTACGTCTTTTGTCTTTCATACGTTTAAAACGTTCGTTCTATGTACTATACCGCGAAAATAATTTCCAGTGAATTGTTTGCATTTGCTCAACCGCGAAAATAAATTCCCGCGAAAATGCAAATATTTCGCGGATTTTTGAAACCGCGAAATTTTCTTCCATTAAAGTATATTAAACCATGAGGACGAAACCTAATGTCACTGCTTAAAAAATGATGATTTAATTTTATTTAAAAATGTTCCCAATATTTCAATCCCCAAAAAGTTTTATTGCTTTGACTGGGTTAATTCGCCACCGATATAATATTATATAACATGAGAAATAATGTTATACTATAGGCGGATCTAAAAGAATACAAGTTAAATCACTCCAATGGAGACGCAAAGTCGTTAAGATTATTGCAGCAATAAGCCTTAAAAGTACGGATATGCAAACAAAAAGGCAGAAGGGCAGGGTTAAACCTTGTAATGGATTGCTCATTGAAAATAACCATTAAATTAAAACTTTATCGAAGACTTACAGCTTCTTCTGTTTTAAATTATGATGAATATGGGCCTTACTTGTTAAATATACATGATTTTTTCGTTTCGGTCTAATCGTTGTTCAGAACAATCTTTTTAAAAGAGATGAGACCCATGCTAGTCAGTCCCTGTGACTTATTTAGTATAAAGGGAGGCAAGAACATGATTAGAGTCACAACGACAGAAATATCTCTTTATAAATTGATACCAATTCATCACAGACTAAGTATGCACAAAGACACTCCTGTATGACAGTCCCAAATTCTGTTTGTATATTTGACATATTTTCTTAACAAAGTTTACCGTTAGTTCAACATTTCATTGCTCTCGTGACCATTAGGCTAAAAAACAAAAATAATTGTAACTCCGCCTTTGAAACGTTATTTCTTCTTTTCTTTCAGCTGCGTATTCAAATAATTATGTTCCACAAGGTTTTCTAAATATGCCTGATCATCGTCGTTCCTATGCCGACATGCAAGGAACAGTGTCGTCATCACAACAACAGCAACAACAACAACAACAACAGGGCGTTTCAACTAACATTGTAACAACAGATCCACTACCAATACGTCATAATGAATACGAACATAATCTTTACAATAATAGTAATTATTTAACAATTATATCTTTTTCATCTCCGTAGAAGCATCTTTGTGCATACTTTGTATACTTTGTATGCATAAAGATACTTCTTCTGCGATAAATATATGAATAGAATAGACTAAGGTTAACAGGAAAATAATAACAGTTTTTTATTCTAAAATGCAATTTTTAAAAAAAAATCCAACCTAAGTCAGACCAACACGATGGAGAACTAGATGTTTTTATTCTTAATAGCTTAATGTATGACGGTGGTATTAACAGACCATCAACATACATTAAACAATTAAAAATCAATGACTTTAAATTTCTATTTTACTGCTGTGACTAAGGAAAAGCATGTTCTGAGTCCGTCTCTGATGTGATAATGTTATCCAATAAATCTGAAAGTTGCAACGTCATATGATTATTTGATATTTAGAGAAAATATGTTACATATGCGGATTCAGAACATATTTTTCCTTAGGACTCGTTAAAATGAAGACTTTCTATAGGCGAAATGAACTGTCATGGCTTCTGTGATTGGTTAAATTTTTCCGTCGGAAAAATTTAACCAATCACAGAAGCCATGACATTTCGCCATGACATTTCATTGAATTTTCATTGTTTAATGTATGTTGATGGTCTGTTAAGACCAATCGTCATACATAAAGCTATTAAGAATAAAAACTTCTTATTCTCCATCGTGCTGGTCTGACTTAGGCAGTATCTGCCACTGCACATATACTACTTTTAAAAAAGTAGTTTCTGATTTTCTCTAAATGTCAAATAATCTTATATATGTAATCCGAAATAGATCATCTCCATTTTCATGTAGTGCGCCATCTTGATACTAGGCTTATTATGTGATTTGTATATGTTTTAGTTCAACTTACACCATATGGTAGCCAACAGCACACATCTGTTGTTACACCAGCATCTCCGTTAACACAAGCTTTTTCGCAAACCACCTCACCACGAATAGATGTGGCTGGTTATATGACGACTTCGCCAAGAAACGATCATTTATATGACAATATGAACGGACATTCGGCACAACATCAACAAGGACAATTTGGACATAGAATGCCACAAGTAAGAACAAAAAATTTATATTTGCGACATCACGACGTAGTAGCCACGTTGCCAAATAGGTCATTTTTATACAGCAGGTGTTATTTCGAGATATTTCTCTGTTTCGAATTGGAATCACATAGATACTAAAGCCTTGTGTATAAAAGAAGTAATGCACTAACTTGAAAAACTGTGACAAGTAATAAGTAGGCCTCCTCATCTTTATACTATGCTTATTATGAGATTACTATGAGATTATGAGATCAAAAACAATTGTCACCGATGCTTGTTTTTACGATTTTTTGAGAAGAAATTTGATTTCTTACTATTTTTTTCTTCTAGTTAACACTTAGACACTGACTAAAAAACAAAAGTTGGACATGAAGATAATTATCTGTGCAGGTATGTCTATTGTTATGCATTCTCATAGAAATCGTCTACAAAAAATCTCAAATCCTACCATTAAGTGTTTTTGATTCGAATTTCCTTACGCTTCTCGTAGATAGTTCATTAACCTCGATCCCAAGGCATTTTGTATCTTTCTTTTTCTTTGAATAGTCGATTATCGACTATTCAAAGATTCAGAAAGATACAAAATGCCATGGGATCGAGGTTGATAGTTCGTAGCAAATATACTGTGTGGAATAAAGATTTTATTCTTGTTCACATGTGCTTGTAGTTTTCCAACCTGTAAAATAGAACACGCGAGACCTAGATGAACAAGCATGGTAAATATAAAGTTGCAATATTGGATTGTTAAGCGTGTGTGACCATTTTGTGTACACTAGGTATAACGGGTTATGACTACACTACTTTCTTTTTCTTTTAGTTTGTAAACAAAGATGCCGTACCCAGGCTTAAAATGGTTATTTTTTAAACTAAAAAGATAAAAGAGATATGTATTAGAGGTTTAATCTACAATAGCTGTTTTTATACTGAGACTTCTAAGCAATCTGAGATACTTAAAATGTCGCGTGCGTTTTATAGCAATCAGGATAAAAACGGTACAGATCACTTAGAATAACTTTTTTATAAAGGAGACGAAACGACGCCTATAAAAGATAACTACAAAAACTATAAAAGAATCTTATTACTATTATTGCTATGGCGAAAAATAAAGTTGTCACCTGTATTTACACTTAGATTGCTATTAATTTATTTTTTATAGGCGACTAATTTATAGTGGTCTCAGTATAAAAACAGCTAAATATCCTATCCAATCTTATCCAATCTTATCAATTAAGAAGAAGGTTTTTTGCATAATTAGGAACCGTTTAGGAAAATCCAGATCAATTCTCATTTAGATGGAGTCTTATTGTGCATACTAAGTATGCACATGGAGACTTCTTCCGCGGTCCCTAAGTAGAAAATCCACTTCATCTCAGGTAGTGGATGATATAGTGTTAGATATGATAATTATTACATACGATCCCTTATAAACAAGGTATAAAAAGTTAGTTTATCCTTTAACGATTTTATCAAACAACCTTCTGAAATCTGGTGTTTTACTCCATTTATGCAGCTTTTTTGACAAAATCCTTAAGGTAAAACATCATTTTTATGCAATGAAACTAGGCATGTTATAATATCAATATAATATTTTTATTGTGAAAGAGTGAATAATCCAAGGTCACAAAAGGTTCAATGACATTAATCTACGACGGTAACGCTGTATTTACCTTTGTGCATATAGGTTACTTGCATTCCATCCTGCAGGATGGAATGCATGTAGCCTGTATACACAAAGGTGAAATCTTCCTTGTCGCCGTAGAGTAAGTAGACTGTAAACTCCCTATTGCAACATCCCTCAGACGTCATCTTTGGTCTTGTGTCTGCTAGGGTTGTTAGCGATCAAGTCTTGCCTTATTCCCCGGTTGGGGACGAGAAGAGGGGCTAATTTTAACCCTAAGTAATTTGCCCCCCCCCCCCGTGTGAAATAGGGGATGGCGAAGAGCCCGTGTAAAATAGGGTTAATAGTTTCATTCTAAAAACAGCTACATGACTTAAACCGATGGTGGGAATTGGTTTTTATAATTTGATGCCGAATTAAACGTATATTTAAGTTATCTTTGGACTCTGGACTAATACGGATGAACCATGTTCAGACTATGGCCAAGAAAAATCATGTTATCCATTGATCACTTTATCAACCAACTTGCAGATATCTGGAGTAAAACTCCAGATTTCTGCAGGTTGTTTGACAAAATATTTTAAGGAAAACATTACTTTTAATGCAGAGTGCAGTTAATGGCCAGAAAATGACTCATCAGCTCATTCTAGCATACACTGCGTAAAAAATCTTGTTTTTCATTAAGGATTTTATCAAGCAACCTGCTAAAATCTGGAGTAAAACTCCAGATTTCAGCAAGTTGTTTAATAAAATCCTTAAAGGACGATATGATTGTTCATACAGTGATACTTGTTTCTTTGTTTGAAGTTTTATGTTATCCAATGAAGCAATCTGTATCTATCCATCGAATAACACAAAACAACTGTAACAATTCTCAAATTTCAAACGGGTTTAATTTTTTGATTATAACTTTATTAACTTTTTACCTTAATTTTTCTGCAATTAAACTTTTTAAATAGAACTGGTTGAAAAAGTATATACTTTCCAATTAGGTTCTTTGTTATTTCCTAATGGAAAATTTCATATAATTTTGTTGGATAACACCTGTATAGCGACACTTCTCTTGAGGTGACCATTTTACATCATCCAATTATGTAGGGCAGTTTTTATGTCAGATAATTTTAATATGTTAGCCCAATGAACACGTGTACACACCAGAGTAGTGGTTAGGGACCATCCGCAAAAACTTTATCACATATCGTAAGTAAGTAAGTAAGTAACGGAGAGTTTTTTCGTCCTGAGGGCATATCCACATCATTTAGTGGTTCTTCATCCC